>JANRMT010062857.1:2702335-2726988 GCA_026402145.1 Polypterus bichir lapradei
ATATATATATATATATATATATATATATATATATATATATGACAGCAACACTCATCACTCACAACAGTGACAAAACAATTACATTGACAATCATGTTACGTTATTTTCAAAATGTTTCCTTTTCTTTTTCATTGCTTCATTAACACACTACTTCTCGGCTGCGAAGCGCGGGTATTTTGCTGGTTTATTTAATAAAATACATTTGTTCAGTGCACTTGTGTCTCCTTGGAGTCATTCAAGGTTCAAAAACAGTTCACAAGCATCCCTCCAGTCTACACTAATAACACCATGTAATACATAAAAAGATGCAATATAAATAATATTGAATATAAAATAACACAAAAATACATGTTTTTTCTTTTCTGTTTTCCACATTCTGAAGAAAACCAATGAATCGTTTGATGCAAAGTGAAAATTTCAAATGCTAAACAAAATATTTTTATACGGTATCTTCACTCATTCATAAAAATGTAAGTGACAAAAATACAACACAAACAACAAGATAAAATACAATACAACATTAAAACCTGTATGATAAAGAAGATGGAAAAAAACATTGAGGAGTCTATAAAAACAAATACCAGCTGTACACAGGCATACTTTAACAGTATAAGTAGAAAATTACCTGTAAATAAAAAGAATCATGGATAGAATACAGGATATAAAAAAAGTCACCTGGTTCAGCAAAATTCCTGAGAGGATCATCTCCCATTACCCAGCCATTATGTGCCAAAAATTGGCAAGCTTTATCAGGTTGGCTCAATAGCTTCTCTTCTTCAACCAAAGACATATCCTTATAACTATATGTGAAATATCTAAAAGAAGACATTCCAAAGGTTAAATTATATACGTGAAGTATATATATGTATTATACATATACATACATACATACATACATACACACACACACAGGTTAAATCCTATTATAGCGAATACCAAAGCAACAAAATTTTCAGAATAACAAATACTTTTTGTGGGCCCGTACAAATGTTCATAGAACATCATGCTAAACGAATCTCATTTTAACGAAATGTAAATCTCAGTATAATAAATGTTTTTTCAATCAAAAATGGCCACCGAGCATAATAATGCGATGCAAAAAATACTTAATGCCACTCCTACACTTTCCGTGCTAAGTCTCGTGAACCCTGCAATGGGTTGTCTCAAAGAGAGAAACAGTCAGTTGCGAAATTTCTCGGTCTCGGGCATGGTCAGCAACTGACATCATACATATAGCCAAATTCTAAGTCACTGCTCCACCAAGCATCTGTGTGGGTAGTTTGTTGTGTGCGGATTCTATACTGTTCAAGAGTTTCAGAGTGCTTCTCAAAGTTTTATTTGAGATGAACAAAAAATGTGAGAAACTGCATCAGTTTACACTGAAAGAAAAACTAACAATCCTGGAAAAAGTTGATTCTTGGAATGAAGAAAAATGACATGGCAAAAGTATTTTGGAATCGTGCCTTCATCTTCATCTAGTGACTCGCTTTCATTCTGAGCTTTCATACCTGTATTTCTATTAAAAAAATATATCTAAAGTGATAATTTCATTCTCTATTCATACCTGTATTTCTATTTAAAAAAATATATCTAATGTTTCATTTTACATCTTGTTTATATCCTTCGTTCTTACCTGTTATTTCTAATAAAAAAGTTAGATCTAATGTCTTGCATTCATTTTGTATTTTCATATCTATATTTCAATTAAAAAGTTATATCTAGCATCTCATTTTCATTCTTTATTTTCATTCCTGTATTTCTATTAAAAAAGTTACATCTAACATCTCATTTTCAAATAAAATATTTTTTGCAGTTTAAGTAGCACTGTTCTTTTATACAGGTAGTGTCAATTTTGGGTCACGAGAGACAGAAAGATGAGTCCAGGTTTTCAAGGAAAATATAGGTATTTTATTACTGAATAGGGAAGGCAGGTACAGTCACAAGACTTCATTCAGAATAGGAGCTGATAGGAGCCGCGGCACGGGCAATCATCTTGCTTTAGCTAACATCTTCAAATTATAAGGATACCAGCAGCTTGGAATCACAGCTGTGGCAGACGTGGTCTGGACAAGACAGATCAGGAAAGTGTGAGGAAGAGCAGATCAAATCCCAGTGTTAAATGTTAAACATTTTGAGACAAGCACGGTATGCGGTAACCCTGATCCTGCAGAGGACAACCAATTTCTTTGTCCTTGGTTTACTCTTTACCAAACGCAGCAAAGCAGCTACGGAGCTGTCCATTCGCACCTGTACACACTATACGTATTTTCCTCATATTCATAATATTGAAGTTTCTGTTATTATGAAATATTTTTATGGACCCGTGAGTTTCATTATAAAGGGATTCCATCTGTATGCACATACACACACTGTGTCTATATGATCTGCAAAGTAGTGGACATTTTTCCTGTTTTCTAAAACAATGCTGTGAAGAAAAAAAAACATCAATCCTGAATTTGTGATAACTTAAGCTAAAGTTGAAAACTAAATCAATCCTCACTCATTTATCCAAAAAAGAAATTTATAAGAAAAACTGGCTTAAACAAATCATCTGTTTAACAAGGGTGAACTGTTATTTGTTGGTATGTACACGGTCATCAAAACATAATAATTCAAAAGGGTAACTGTCTGGTTAATGCTAATTTTTTAAAATCTTAGTGATTAATTCCAACCATGCCGTACATACCGTGTCACTATAGGATCTTTCCGAGTAACTGGGCCCAGTTTAGGACCATGGTCTGCAAGTCGTTCGTAGGTGACATTACCAAGAATGCAGTTTACAGCCTACAAGAAAAAATGAAACCTTTTCTCTTTATTACAAAAACAAAGAATAACTTTAAAAGTAAACTAATTAGGTATATTTCCGCAATGAAAAAAAATGAAGACACTAGCCTGTTCCTGGTGATATTGAACTTCTCTATAGCGCTCGCCATTCAATTCTTCTAGTCTTTTACGGAACCAATTGCAGCATTCTTCAATTGCTGCAGGTCCATTGCTTTATTATTTAATAAACATTTAAAAAGAAAAGTATTAAGATATTTTTAACCATTTTGTAGTGCACTGTTGAAGCATATTTTTAGAAAATAAACTTCTGATAATTCATTTTCTGGCTCACTAATTTTGTTAGCTTTAGCAATTATAATTTGTATATAAAAAACATAATTAGTATAACGCAACTTTTAATTTCTTGTTTTAATGATCTTTTACTCTTTTTATTAAAAATCTTATATTCAGTACATTACAAGTGCATTACTAAGATACACAAAACAGCTACACCAAAATATATTACTGAGGCTCTATAAAAGATGCCCGAAGGCAATAAAAACTGTTACTATATCTTAGAAAAGGGTTAAAAAACATACTGATTTTGACATTTAATTTACACATTACCTGTTTGGAATGAATGTTTCCAATGCTAAGTTTAAATCCACAGTACTGCCAAACCTCTTAAAATTAGGATCTTGGATAATTTTTAGATGTTGCTTGGGATCTAATTTGCCCTTAGTTTTATGTTTACCTAAATTAAGAAAAAAATGCATTTTAAGCTGAATCAACATTATTTTTTAAGGCAAAGACTTCTATAAAGCCAGTTCTGTGGTAATATTAAATATTTACAAAGGACAAAGCAGACATTCTTGGTCAACCTAATAGACTATCTGCAACAGAGCACAATTTTCTCATCATAATGAAACAGTTCAAGTCATAAAATGGAAGAATAACATAACTACTATGATCTGTTGTCATTTGTTATTTTAACACGCAATATGTTTAAGCGAATGGCTATTTAATTTTGAAAACACTTTTCATATCTAGCGGTGCAATTCCAATTGCGAGCAGTAAGATCACTTCACACTAAATATGATATAATTGCGTGTTATAATGGGTTGAGTGTGCAACACAGATCCTCCAGCAAACATATTGCTACTTTAAGAAATATTTAAGTAAAGGTATTCAAAATTTAAAAATATACTTGAATATAAGAGTATCAGGTCAAAAAGGTACTCAAGGTCCCAAGTTACTTTGATTAAAGTATTGAAAATCTTTACATTAAAAGCCCAACAAAAACATACAGTACACCTTCTCAGTAAATTAAAAGTACTATTTCCACAAAAACTGGAATAGCCAAAAAGAGAGATTAATACAGTAGATACTATCAAAAAATTGTATGCATTTTATACAAACCAATTTGTTTTAAACTGCTAAAGAATCTATTGAAATGGTTCAGCTCTGTGCAACTAAAAACAACCTATTGCATTTCAGACCAAATGAACTTTGAAGCCCTCTCTGTAACATATTGTACAGCCATCTACAGAAGCTTATTCCCACCATTCTAAAAAGAAACTATTTCACAGAAATATTGTAGCTACCTGTTTTAGGAAAATTTGCCACTACTCACTGTCAATTAACAAAATACTGTACATTTACTCCTTTCTGTGCTGTGGAATAAGCTACATCTGTTAACCTTCCATTTGGTATATACCATAAAACAGCAGTAAAAACCCTGATTAAAACTAGCTGTATACACGCAACATTGACTCAGCTGTTAGCACTGTTTATAAGCTAGGAGTCAACTTAATCTGCCACTGCAATTAGACCGACGGCATGCAGGCAATAGTTTTACAAAACAAGGCTATTATTTATTCATTTTTTTATCTAATGTCAATAATTATCTTCCATAGCCCTATCTAAATGTTAACAGAGATAAATAATAAGTAGGTACTCTGCTCTGATCCACATTGTAAATACTGACTGAATTTGGAGCTAAGAGGGCAACTTGAGCTACGTGAAAAATCTGCCACAGCTCTAATTTTAAAAGCTACTTAACTGGATTGTCAAAAAAAAAACCAAAAACTGTGTTTTTAGTGCCTTCCCTTTAACGTTTGGTAAATGTTGTGACTCACTGACAATTACATCTGTGACTGACAGACAGTTACAGCCATTGAGATACACAGAATAGGTCATTAGAAAGTGATGAGACTACACTATTGGTTCTCAGTTCTAGAAAGGAAGACTCACTGATAGCTGAAAATAACCAATTAAATCCACAGAATAAGCCAACTGATAACGAGGAGTTGGAAATTGTTCTTCACTGTAAAAGAGACTTGAGGAAATTAAAAAAAAAACCTAATGTCACGGAAACAAGGGTATCAGTAATGGAGTAAAAGTACAATGTGGCCAAAAACCACTCTAAAACATACAATTTTTCCTGAAATTTACTAAAGTACAAGTAACAGAGTATACGTAAGGTGTTGCTGACCACCTCAGCATGTATGTCATGTTGTCCTTTAGCACTTGATAGTGCTGCTTTTCAAAACTTCAGTAGATGCTGCTTCAAATTAGGTAGCTCATAATGAATATATTTTCCTGAGTAACGGGCAACATAATTTACTTCATATTTAAATGTCTATTGCTAAATGTTATCAAAAGATGATGCCAGAAGACAACAATTACCTGATGCCAATCAAGACACATGAGCTATTGTAGGGAGGTGCTCAGTGTAAAAGAATATACTAGGTGAGTAACTCACAAGTAAATGCCTAAGCTAATATTATGGTTGGAAAGTTCAAATGAATTTACCGACAGTTTAACAAGCTTGCAAGCACATTATGCAAACAGAAAAGAGTTGTGAAAATCTAAATTACAAAAAAAATATTTTCCTCCATTTTTACTTTTTCTTTTTTTTTGTAGTTTTTGGAGATTTTTAGTTTGTTTTTTGTTAACAATAGTTTTCACTTTAATTTTTGTTAATAAGATATACACTGTTTCTAACATGCACTTAAAGTTTCTTTTCTTTCATAAAATTGATTAGGTGAAAAGGAAAAGTAGTGCAAATTTCACTTAATATTTATCAACGGAAGAAATAATGATAGTTGAATTAAAAACAGGGCTCTTTACCAGTGAATTGAAGTGAGTATTGAAATGAAATGCTCAATGATTTTGTGAACACATTTCCTTTCTGTGCCCTGCTCTTATTTATTAGAAACTAGCAGGAGTACCCGGCGTTGCCTGGGAATGTATAATGAATTTCCCAAATGAAAGAAACACAACATAGAAATAGAACAAACATTTTTCTGATTCACATTTTATTGTAATAAGTAATAAAAGTGGTTATTCCAGAGCCTTTGGATACACTATATTTTTTTTTTCCTTGTGGTGCGAAAATTAACAAATTCTGAGGACTACCCACTCTAGAACATGCTACGTAGAGTTGTCCGTGTGAAAAACATGGATTTTCCAAATTGATGCCTGCAACTTGCAATGATTGCCCTTGAGCCTTATTAATTGACATAGCAAAAGCCAAACGAACAGGAAATTGTAGCCGTTTCAAATCAAAGGGTAAATCATTCGGAATCAGCAGTATTCTTAGTATGAAAACATTTTCACGTCTTGTGCAACCTGTTATGATAGTTGCTTCAATAATATGTATTGATGGAAAAGTTGCCAACATTTCAATATGCGATTCTCTTCAGAAACTCTACTCATTAGTCGGTAAGCATAAAAGTCCATTGCACTGAGTTTCTTGCCAGCAGCAGAGATGCCCGTAGATGGATCTGTTTGTGGAATTCCAAAGTAATACCCATCTTCGCCTTGCCAAAAGATTAGTGGATACTGTAGGGCATCATACGACCTGTGTGTGTGTGCCACACGCTGAAGACTTCTGTTCCTTTTCTCAATGATAATGTCCCGCTTCCCAAAGTCATTGCCTACCATTACAATGGGAACCTCATCAAGTGTTGGAGCATTGAATCGTTGGTGATGCTCTCGCTGTGGCATTTTGTCAGCTCTTATGACAACTTTCTAATTATCTGTTGACATGCGTTGAAGTGCAGTCTTGAAAAGGGTGACATATGTGTTGTTCTCATGAAGGAATCGGTCTAAATCCATCACAATGTCCAGTCTCACATTCGGTATTCTGCTGTGTTTATGATGTGCTGTTGTGGAAATATCTCCCATGAAATAGATCTGAAGGAACTCAATTGTCCCATCAGTTAATGGGAGTAATGATTCTATTGTATGGTAAACTTGACCTTGCACTTTGAATGTGGGCATGAACCCATCCTCTCGTATTTGTTTAGTTACACCAAAAGAAGTCATTTGAAAACAGGAATTGTACTTCCTGATGTTGTTCAAGAAATGCTTTGAAATTGGTGTTGATCCTGACATCAAAGAGTGTAGAGGTTCAGGTGGATGAAGTAGAGATGGCAGATTCACCTTCCCATTTGAGCAACACAATCCCGGTGACTCTCCTTTCCATTTTAGAGCTCTACAATGAACACAGATATGATCCATTAGGCCAATAACAGCGACAGGATGTTCATGATATGCAACCTGTCGGTTATATGCGAAAGCCATATTTTTTAAATTGTACTGCGTTTGTCCACGTGTTGCATCAGCAGCCCTTCGCCTGTTGGCGGACAGCCTGGTTTCTCTTTCTTGAGATGTTCATCTGGTCTTGCATCAGACATTTTTCCCAACCAAACATACCCCATGACTTCCTCCTGGTCACAAAGGAGCCCCATGCCTAGTTTGGTGGCGATCGGACACTCGGTGCAGATTTGTATGGCGGACAAACAAACAAACATACATCGACTACAGCCTCCCTTCCCTTTCTTCAGATGTTTCATCTAGTCTTGCATCAGCAGCCCTTCTCCTGTTGGTTTCCCTTTCTTGAGATGATTCCTCTGGTCTTGCATCAGTAGCCCCTTCTCCTGTTGGTTTCCCTTTCTTGAGATGATTCAACTGGTCTTGCATCAGTAGCCCTTCTCCTGTTGGCAGAACGGGGATGTGTGCGGAACTGTCGGTGAAAAGGTGCCCTGCGCTTCACCCCGAACATTCTTCCCAACCAAACATAGTCCATGACCTCCTCCTGGTCACAAAGGAGCCCCATCCCCAGTTTGGTGGCGATCGGACGCCCAGTGCAGATTTGTAAAGCGGACAAACATACATCGACTCTGCTTTATATATTAGAAAAATGAGTGTATTCTGCCGAATGTAAGAATACGACTGAATGACTTGGTGTGTATTATGTAACGCAGGTAAAGTGAGATTTTCTTTTAATGGATTGTTTTATACTGTCTGTTGTGCACCAGCATTGGTCTCCACTGATGGCCATTCTATCAGTATGTTATCACTATTCTCCAGGAAAATATATGAGACTAAAAATACTTCCCTGCCATTACTGCAAACCAAATGGGGTACGCAACATAAAACAAATTTTTGAATACATGCACATATTACAAATAATATGAAAAGCTGACTTACAAACATACCTTCATTTTACACATTTGTATGTGTAACAATATTTTTCTAAGCATTCTAACTGAAGCATTTTCAAAATAATCACAAAATGCTACACTGAAAATGCAGCAGTTTTAAAAATGATCCAACATCGATCAGTTAAGAACTACCTTTGTCATTAAATTCTCAGTTAATTTGAAAATATATTACTTTATATTAATTAAACTTAGGAATGTAAAAACAATATTTTACCTTGGACAAGGAGCGTTTTAAACTGTTCCACGGCCTTCTCTACATTTACTTGGAAAAATTCCCACAGTTTAAGTTTAGGGTAAACATCTTCCCATATTATTTTGCGTATAGCCTATGGAATAATAAAAACATTGTTTAAAATATATAGCTCTAAAATACACCTCAAACAATCATAAATTAAATACACTGCACAAAAGTCGTGATGAAAAATATATGTAATTTTTTATTTCTGGTTTACAGTTGCTTTCTAAGCACTTAAAAGTATTATGAAAAGCTATTCTCAGTCTGATTTTCTGCATTATTACATAATTTTTATTATTAAGAAAAAAAGCATAAGAACAAAGCAAAACCTAATAAAAAAAACAAGTACAATAGTATGGAGAGACAGAATGAAACTCATTCAACCGCACGTTTGCTTTGGAACTAAATCGAGGAGTTCTTGGGAAACAATTTTGAATAGATCATCATAATACTGATCCAATACACATGCAATTTCAGTTACATGGATTACTCAGCATGCCAAGTTTCATTAAAATCTGTGACAAAGAAGTCTAAAAGTGTGATGATTTGACATGGAATTACCCATGAGGAGAACTTTATTTTTTTCATATTTGAGATAATAAAGAACATTGCTCTTCCATTCAGTTTTAGAAGGTGGATTAGGATTTTTCCAGTTAAACATAATATTAGTGTGGTAGAGGATTTTATACTGATTTTTACAGCACAATTTTATCCATTTTAGCACTACGTTAAATATTGTCATTAAAATGTCATAAGTGGTATGCATGTATTATTGCCTAGAATGGTTTTAATAGTTGGACATTCTCAAACATCTGACCTAGCAATGTAGGCTAGGCATGTGATGGTGCGGGTCAGCCCCATGCTCCCTCTTTCATTTTGCATTTTGCCTTTATTAAAAACTAACTAAACAAAACAGTTTCCAAAGTGCAGTGCAATGTTCTAAATAAATATATAATCCATTTAAAAGAAAGCGTCTGTGGAGGTTAAAATCCAACAAATAGAAAATCCATTAGAAACAAGGTTAAAACTCAGGCAGGAAACTGTCCTTAAAACACAAGCCCTGTTGCCATTAGAATATTAGAACATTCTAGACAAGAACAGGCCATTCAGCCCAACAAAGCTCGCCAGTCCTATCCACTTGTTTCCTCCAAGAAAACATCAACTGACATCTCCTTGGTTTATCCAGACCTTGAAGCTAAGGAGGCACCTACCTGACAGACACAGCCTTCCATCATCCTGCGGTCAACAGGTTTGGGTCCTGCCATTTCCATGGCTCAACAGCAGGGCCCACAATCCTGACCCAGGCTCGGGTCCATCCTGTCCATTGACACAGAAAGGCTCCCCATCCAAACCTCTGTCACCCACTCCCATTGCCTTCCCGGACTTACACAGTGGGCAGCACACCTTCTGGTCACCCCAGCTCTCTTAATCTCTCAGAAGGAGCGATCCAGCAACACAGCACAGAGTGCCGGCCACACAATATCCCTGTGTCTCTCCACCTCATGGCTGTCCGCTTCCTCTCACACTTGTGCTCGCTCACTTTCTCCTGTACCCACTCTTGCTTGCCTCCTGCCTGCTTCACACTCCTTCCTTTAATCTCTGCTCCTTCTTCTCCTTTTTTGTTTCCCCTTGCACTCTTGCTTCACTTTTTAAAATGGGGACGTGGTACAGCTCCTGGCGTCAATTAGGGTCGTGGGTGATCCTGCACCTGCGCTTTACGTGCAGGGCTGTCTGCTCCAGCATTGCACATACAGTGCATCCGGAAAGTATTCACAGCGCATCACTTTTTCCACATTTTGTTATGTTACAGCCTTATTCCAAAATGGATTTAATTCATTTTTTTCCTCAGAATTCTACACACAACACCCCATAATGACAACGTGAAAAAAGTTTACTTGAGGTTTTTGCAAATTTATTAAAAATAAAAAAATTAAGAAAGCACATGTACATAAGTATTCACAGCCTTTGCCATGAAGCTCAAAATTGAGCTCAGGTTCATCCTGTTTCCCCTGATCATCTTTGAGATGTTTCTGCAGCTTAATTGGAGTCCACCTGTGGTAAATTCAGTTGATTGGACATGATTTGGAAAAGCATACACCTGTCTATATAAGGTCCCACAGTTGACGGTTCATGTCAGAGCACAAACCAAGCATAAAGTCAAAGGAACTGTCTGTAGACCTCCGAGACAGGATTGTCTCGAGGCACAAATCTGGGGAAGGTTACAGAAAAATTTCTGCTGCTTTGAAGGTCCCAATGAGCACAGTGGCCTCCATCATCTGTAATTTGAAGAAGTTCAAAACCACCAGGACTCTTCCTAGAGCTGACCGGCCATCTAAACTGAGCGATCGTGGGAGAAGGGCCTTAGTCATGGTGGTGAGCAAGAACCCGATGGTCACTCTGTCAGAGCTCCAGAGGTCCTCTGTGGAGAGAGGAGAACCTTCCAGAAGGACAGCCATCTCTGCAGCAATCCACCAATCAGGCCTGTATGGTAGAGTGGCCAGACGGAAGCCACTCCTTAGTAAAAGGCACATGGCAGCCCACCTGAAGTTTGCCAGAAGGCACCTGAAGGACTCTCAGACCATGAGAAACAAAATTCTCTGGTCTGATGAGACAAAGATTGAACTCTTTGGCGTGAATGCCAGGCGTCACGTTTGGGAGGAAACCAGGCACCGTTCATCACCAGGCCAATACCATCCCTACAGTGAAGCATGGTGGTGGCAGCATCATGCTGTGGGGATGTTTTTCAGTGGCAGGAACTGGGAGACTAGTCAGGATAAAGGGAAAAATGACTGCAGCAATGTACAGAGACATCCTTGATGAAAATCTTCTCCAGAGTGCTCTTGATCTCAGACTGGGGCGACGGTTTATCTTTCAACAGGACAACGACCCTAAGCACACAGCCAAAATATCAAAGGAGTGGCTTCAGAACAACTCTGTGAATGTCCTTGAGTGGCCTAGCCAGAGCCCAGACTTGAATCCGATAGAACATCGTTGGAAAGATCTTAAAATGGCTGTGCACCGACACTTCCCATCCAATCTGATGGAGCTTGAGAGGTGCTGCAAAGAGGAATGGATGAAACGGGCCAAGGATAGGTGTGCCAAGCTTGTGGCATCATATTCAAAAAGACTTGAGGCTGTAATTGCTGCCAAAGGTGCATCGACAAAGTGTTGAGCAAAGGCTGTGAATACTTATGTACAAGTGATTTCTCAGTTTTTTTTATTTTTAATAAATTTGCAAAAACCTCAAGTAAACTTTTTTCACGTTGCCATTATGGGGTGTTGTGTGTAGAATTCTGAGGAAAAAAAATGAATTTAATCCATTTTGGAATAAGGCTGTAACATAACAAAATGTGGAAAAAGTGATGCGCTGTGAATACTTTCTGGATGCACTGTACACACACGCACAAACACCCCAAAAAAAAGATGCAAGTAGAGCAATTGTTTATTTAAAAGATGCCAATCACACAACTGACTTCTATGGGGAATCAATCCTAAACAAACAGAAAAAATATCAAAATGCCCATAAAAAAATCTCAATTTTGTTATGTAGCATAATCCATAGTTTAGATATCCTAGTCATATGCTCAAAACCTCCCAAAAACATGGCTTTTTGCTAAAATATTGTTAAATAAACTATTTCCAGAAAATCCTTTAATGAACTACTGGATTATGTGTTCGAACATATCGAGCTTTGGAACTGATGTGTTGCCTTTCTTCCAATGCATTGGTCTTTAAGTCACAAAGGTGTATTTCTGTTTTTTCAATGGCAAGTTTTGAATCTCCACTATTGAATTGTACCTCTTCTTGTTAAGGCACGTCAGATATACACATATGCACAAGGCATACTTTCAAACTTATGATGTTTTTTCTAGCTTTCCTTCCCTAATTGTTCACTTCTCTGTAATGCTGATCTGATGCAAAGAGCCATGGTAGCCAAGCAATGAGCTATTACTAAGCAGGACTCCTGAATAATGAATGAAGGGAGTGATAGGTCAGTCAGGGAGTAGGTGTTCTTTATTATTTTTATATACTTTGAAAATAACTTGAGCAGCAATATCTGATATACTCCATTTCTATTAATGAACAAGTGATTACAAAAAAACTGGATGGTGATAAATATTTATCTGGTGTTGCATGCTTTAAATTACTACACAATTTCAGACATTTCTTGCGAAACAAAAAAGGGGAAACTACAAAAACTGCAAATCTAAATCTGAAATAACAAAAATGTAAAATTGTATTAATTATGACATATTTTACTGTTCAAGCTGTAAGCAGCTTTAAACATTGTTTACACCAGATGACCACTGCACACCATGCATTTCAATACCGCTTCAAAGGTTCAAGCAAATCTCTCTTGAAGCTTATAGAAAATGCTTCATATTAATGAAATAAAAAGCAGGTGAGAAACAAAAGTTGCACACCTACCTCAAAAATGCTCAAAAAGGAGCAGCTGTCTTTTTATAGTCTAACCAAATTTTCAGGTTGGTTTTGATAAAATAAAACCAAGAAACATACTTCTTTATTTATTTGTGAAAACTGTTAGAGCAATCTCAAATTTATATACAACTTCTCCTAAATCACTTATGATTATTTCACAAGCCAGCACATCTTCTGCTAAGCTGTCATGGCACCTTGCCTGTGTGATTCAATAATCTAATATCTTAGCGGAACCACATGTAGATGTGGCAGATTACAGGGAATCATGTTAGGTCTTGACATAAGAAAAGGTTAAACAATGTTTCACAAGATACCATTGCTGTCTTTTGCTAATTCATTAAGTGGTAAATTCTTTTAAGCAGTTTACGAATGTGAAAGGGACTAATGCATGATTTCACTCTTAGAATTTCAGTAGCTGAGCAAATGTGCATTCCTGACATATTAAAATGTTGATGCTATCTCAGGCATCAGAATAAAACTGCCTGTTAAACAGCACCTCCTAAGTGAGTTTCCAGTCACTCTCTCCTCTGCTCTAGAGTAAATTACCTGGTGCTACAAAAATGAACTTGTAACACTAGTGGGAACTAAAGAATGGCAGTGGTGATTGTAAAGTTTATGCAAGAAGAGAGAGAGACTGCCAAATTATGAAAACCGTAACACATAAAAGGTTTACAAATTGATTCATTCTAAAACTATTATGTTTCAACAGGGGTTCCTTTCCTGGCTGGTGTTCAAATACCTGTTTAATGTCGTTGTCATTCATTTTTGATTCTTTTGTCTATGTTAATATTGTTAATTTTGGTATTTATTTGTATTCTATGCATATTAATTTTTGACCCATATGCTCCGTTTTGTTCCTCTGCTTTCTGGATTTGCGTGTTTGTTGTTGCTTCTGCTGCAGAGCACCCTGCCCTGTATGTTCTACAAGCCAAAGGTTGATGGTGCCATCCACTTGTGGAGCTTTATTTGCAACAGTTTATGGGACTCTTGTGTTTAGGAACTTCTAATTCATGACAAAGACTTTAGAAATGATGACTTTTTGAACTTAAGACAGAACTCTTGATCAATGAATGAGGGGGAGAGGCAGATTTTCTCAGAAGTATTTGCTTAACAAAATTTTAGCAAAAAATGCATGTGTTTTGCATGTTGTGAACAAATGAGTGGATAACTAACATATGCATTATGTGACACGAGAAATATGAGTAATGAACTATTTTAATATTGCATGCTGTTGTACAGCATTGGTCACCATTGGCTTTTGGTTTTTATTTTCATTCCTAATGTAAATCTGAGATATTTTTATTGGTCATCACTACATTATACATTTATAAATACATGTACTGTATCTCCCTGTGGTAATGATACCGTACCACATTAACACACATTAAGTGCAGAAATCATATTTTATTTAAAAAAAAAAAAAGCAATACACAGTGTTAGACACTTTCATCCAATTATGAAATTAATTCAGGAACAGATTAGTGTGTGCTTTGAAAAGAAAATAACATCCCTGATCAAATGAAATGTAATGGTTTAACTTGTACTGTCATGTATTCATTAGAGAAGATGAAAAATTGATTTTAAATAGTGTCATACACAGCCCTGATAAATGAATGGAAGCTTTGCATTCATTCTCTGATTGTAATGAGCACCTCTACAGATATCCATCAGTCTAAGCATCCGTCTGTTTTCTAACCAGTGTATACAGTTCAAGGTAGTGCTGAAGTGCAACTTAGGTGTATCCAGTGTTACACAAGAAGGACTGTGGGAGGTCTGGCAGCACGCTAAGAACAGTTGTACCAAGAAACATTGATGCAAGATTCAAACAAACTGGCTATTTGGCTTATCTACACGATCGATGACACAAGCAGCTCCAAGTGTTAATCTATACTAATAAAAGGCAAAGCCCTCACTGACTGACTGACTGACTGACTCACTCACTCACTCACTGACTGACTCAATCACTAATTCTCCAACTTCCTGTGTAGGTAGAAGGCTGAAATTTGGCAGGCTCATTCCTTACAGCTTACTTACAAAAGTTGGGCAGGTTTCATTTCAAAATTCTACGCATAATGGTCATAACTGGAACCTATTTTACATATACTGTAATAGACTGCAGCTCGATGGCCATGGGAGGCGGAGTTGTGTGTCGCATCATCATGCCTTCTACGTAATTGAGTGCCTGCCCATATAAGGCAGTCTGTCAGCGGCAATCCAACAGAAACACTGCCGCTAAATATTCACAGGTGAAGGGCTGTGCTTATGCAGACGAAGATGAGATGGTCAGGTTGGTGTTTGGCACAAACTCTGCAAAACTGCGAGAGAAACTTTTAAGTGCCGGGTCTTAGCTAACATTAAATAAAGCCATGGACATCGCACAAGATGGCACAAGTACAGCTGAGAACCTTCGATGCAGGTACACCGAGCGGCTCACGTGAACTGACTGAATGCAGTACGCAGACAACAAGCAAAAGCTCCAAAGAGCGCTGAACAAAAAACGCATTACACAATTGAGAAGGCAGCAAAAAAATATGAAGTGAGTGACGCATACAAGCATATTCATAAGTGCAGCTACCGCGGAAACAAAGCACACGGTGAAAAGTCAATTTCCTGCTAAAGGAAGACAGTGCAAAAAATGTGGTAAATTGAACCACTTTGCTAAAGTTTGCAGGTCTGGGAAAGGTAAACCCGTGCATGCAGTGTGTGATGTCTCAGATAAAGAGGAAGACGAGCTGTTTATTGATGCAGTAAGAAACAAACAACCCTCTGAAGCTGGACAAGCCTTTGTAGACATATCAATAGGAAAGCAAGGTGTAAAGCTTAAATTTAAATTAAGTTCATAGACACGCTGCCACTAAATATTTGCAGGTAAATCCACAACTTAATACCGGGAATGCCTGTTAAACATCTTAGATTCACGAGTACCGATTTGGGTAGTGAACGCTTCGATGAATGAAACCTGTTATCTTTACAACGGTTGACAAACACAGAATGTAACTTGAACACAACACATCCTCCAAATACGAACCTGATTGAAAGAAATAATGATAATCAAATCCTTGATGACAGCAACACTCATAACAGTCAAAAAACAATTACATTGACAATCATGTTATGTTATTTTTAAAATGTTTCCTTTTCTTTTTCATAACTTCTTTAACACAATACTTCTCCACTGCGAAGCACGGGTATTTTGCTAGTACCAAAATAAAATCCCTATTAATATGATGTGTACTATGTTAACAGAGACGTGTAATCACCAAAACACGCAGATAGCAAGAAAAATAAAAGCATGTTTTATTGCTTAATACAAATGTGAAACACTAAATTTACGCCACTCATTTGACTTTTGAAGGCAAACTACCATTCATTAGTATACCCATAAGTGAAAACAACATGTCATATATTTAAATGGTACACTGAAGAATGTAAAGAGTAATTATTACTCTTTAATAATACTTTTTAACCACGTAACTATTCAAATATATATCTTATAGTAGTATGTATTAAAAACCTGATTAAGTGGTTCACTGACGAACCAGACTTTGAAAACATGTATTTATTTACATTATTTATCTATTTTATACTGTATTACAGAAAAAGGCATAATATTGTTCGCCTCAAACAATGTAGATATTTTTAAAAAAGGCCATTGAATGGAATATCTGTTTTAGCTGTTGTATCGAACAATTTTACTGGTACTGGTATCAAATACAAAAATTCTGCCATTGTGACATTCCTAATTATTTACTATTTTACTGTTGATGAATTTTTCAAATCTAGGTCTTATAACATTTAACATTATAAGCAAAATATTTCTGAATATTGTCTTCATTTCATCACCAGAGAAAAGAGTGATATATAACTTACATTTAACTGTTGGTTGTTCTCAATCAGAGGAGGCAATCCTTTTTTACTGTATTTACCATCAGCTACATCACAGGTCAAATGCCAAAGACCCCTGTCAAGAAGCCAAGCTGGTATCAAATGTGGAGAGTTCACTAAATTGTAGCCACATTCTGGATGTTGTGTGAGCCATTTGCTGTTTGCAGCTAAAGAATTAAGTATGCAAACATTAAACAAAACATGGGTAAGGAAAATTTAAAAATGTAATGGCTGAAGACATAACCGCTCTATAAAATTAACAGCAAATATGAAATATGCATTCTCATTGTTACTGTCCTAAATGTTTTAGCAATGATCATAATGTTGAGGCATTTACTAAAAAATATAAATACAGCACTAAAGCCTTATGGTTATAAATTCAAGACATTCAAATCTAATGTTAAAATTAGCGATAGTTATTGAACACGGTCCGTTTTAATAGTGTTAACTAAAAATATTATCACCGAATTAAACTATAGGAAAAAAACTGTATAATAATTATAATTACTTTAGTTAAATGTGGAATTTTACCACTTAACAGAATTTAATTCTTATAAAACAGTTAAAGAAATGAACAAGTGAAAATTCAGTTATCCATAAAAGTATTTTTATGGAAATGCTTTTGTCTAATTAAGCTCTAAGGATGATACTAAAAAAAATCTTGTAACCTTATCACATTTCATCCTGGATAGGCATCTGTGTGTATATGCCAAGTTTCTGTACTATTAATGTACATTAGCCTGAAGATACAACTTTAAATCTAATCAAAGGTTTCAAAAAACAGCACATAAATGTTACCCTATGAAAAAAAATAAAATATGTATAAATTGGAATAAACCAATGTGGTTATCATTATAATAGTATATATATTCACGCACACACACACAGTGGTATAGTAGCTTCTTTATAATATACTGTATAATGTCAAACAAAGATGTTAACAAGGGTGTAAGATATTTAACCAAAACATTTATATGTTGGTTCTGTGTTCTACCACTCTCATCTATTCCTTAATAATCAAGTAACTATTGTGTTCTTTTGAAATATTAAAAATTTCAAGCAGGGCAGCACAGTGGCATAGTGCGTAAATCTGCTGCTCCATGGATCCTGCCTCCTGGTTACAGTCTGTGTGTAGCCTCTTATGGATGTTCTAAATTTCATTTTACATCCAAAAAAATTGCATGCCATCCTGTTTTAAACATGCAACTGTGATGATGTGTGTGTGTAACTGTGCCCTACAACAGACTGGCACACATTCTAAACCAGCAGCTCCAGGTCAATAATCACTTTGATTACCAAATGCTGCATTTCATATTTTATGCGGTAATTTGTATACTTCCATATTTCACATTTTTTCATCTTTTTTAGATTTGAAGCTTTGTTATACTTTGTTATTATAAAGCTTAAACACTTAAAAGTTAAAAATGAAGAACTTCAAGACATGTATTAAACAGTCATAAAAACTAAATTTCACCCAAAATCTAAAGTAGAACATCCTTTCTGACAATTATAAATAATGTAAATAACTATGTAGATAATATGTTAGGATATGTCAATATTTAACAACCTATTTATCAACCTATTATCTATTCAGACCCACTTATACTTAATTTAAATATAACAGCCCAAATGCAAATTCTCATCTAGGAACAGATTATGAATTACAGTGCTGTGAGAAAGTATGTTAGCCTTCTCAATGGAATACCTTTATAAGCATAAAAATGACAAAAACAGTCTTGCAACCTTTTATTTTCTTTTCTGTTTTTAACATCTCATTTCATTTACTTTATTCAAAGTGTGCACTGTAAATAGTTAAACTCAAATGTAAAATCTGTAAATCTGCAAATCAGATAACCACAATATCTGGAGAATTAATTTTCATCCAATATATGCTTGGAATGAAACACTTCAAACTGACAAGCAGAATGTGATCATGTAAACTGGAGCCATATGTGGAACCTTAGTGGCCTTGTTTAACTGTTCTGTATTCCAACACGTCATCTTTGGCATTTACACAATGAAATCAGATGTTACATTTTTCTTAAAGTTTGGCTTCTACATAAAATAGCTGTTTGAACTGTATTATGACATTATATTGATTACTTAATCTACAAATTACTGTTAGACTGAATTCTATAATCCAAAAAAAATAAGAGAAATTTAGAAAATATCTTATTAAACAGAATGGCATATTTTTCATACCTGTATGGTTATAGACAACATCTGTAATACAAAGCATATTCCATTCTTTCTTCAGCTTATCTACTAATTTCCCAGCTTCTATCCAGCTGTACTTTTTTCCAGGCCTTGAAAAATCAGGATTTAATTCCAACTGATCAGCCAAGGAGTAACAGGATCGAGACAGGCCAAGAGTTTGAAGTGGTGTGAAATGTATCATATTATAACCTACAGTGAGCAAATAATGACAATATGTTAGCTGAAATGTTAAAGACAAACTATGTAGCATTTCTCCGAGTATTGTTCTTGGATACCATACATATGTGTGCTAGGTTACAAAGCTGCTCTAAACTTGCCCTCTATTGGAAAGTCTGTCTTGACTGTACCCTGGGAAGAGCTGGTGCCACATGCATGGTTGGTTCCTGCCTTGTGGCCAGTGTTGCTGGGATAGACTCCAGCTCCCCACAAACAGTGGGTTCAGTGAATGAATGAAAAGTTCATGGTTTAGCAATAAAGTATATGATTGAAAGTGGCAATACCATCCTTTGTTGATTAGCACATGCAAGCAGGAATCTTAATGTACTCTGTACACATAATCCATCTATTTTAAACTTGCTTACTCCAGTTTAGAGCTACAAGGACAGGAGTCTTTCTCTGCAGCATTGAGTACAAGGCAGGAAACAGTAGATAGGGCCAAGATAGTTAGATTAATTATACCAAAAAAATGGTGCACATTTAAAACAATTAAACAATGCATTTATTTCTTTAGTAAATGATGGCAGTATTAAAACTGAAACAACACATTTAACAAAACAAACAAATATATTCCACTAAATATCTAAATATTAAAAATATCTTTCTATATTTGTAACTTTTTGATATTTTCATCAAAAACATTTTGAATATTGCATCTTTCAATTTAGTTTCACTTTAAATTCCCTTGTTGATCCGGACAGCAAGCTTTTAAAAGGATTAATGATTACCTTTTCAAGAAAGGAACATTTGCTTGACAAAAATATAAAGAATCTATTACTGGTGAAACCTTAGAGTAATTTACTAACACAGGAAATATTAGAAAGTATTCCAAACAATTCAACAATTTCAAACATCAGTATTAAACAGTTAATCATGGTTCTTTATACTGTATCTAAACATGCACAAGTAGTACAATGGGGATTGTAGAAGGCTTGCTGCACCAACATACCATATTTGAATTCTATGCATGATTTTTTTTATGAAAGCTCTCTACATTTTTGAATGATAAGAAGAAAAACTGTGTACATATTGACCAGTTTCGGTCAACCCTTCAAGCACATTTATTTATGAACTCCGAAACACTACAGTCACATATTACATGGGCTGTGGCTAGTCTTTGTTAGCCAATAAACAAATGACAGAAGAAAGGATTAGTGCCAAAAAAAACTGATAATCAATAGGTTCTTACAGAAAATGTAAGAACACAAAATAAAACATACATTTTCCACAAATACTATGATGCAATAGTGATTTTTTATTATTTACTGAATACTGTATTTTTAATGGAAGAGTGCACATTTGATTTTCCATATGTACACTTCAATTATAATTTAATTGATTGATATTAAAATTGATCAGTTGAATAAAGCTATTAAATGTCAACTCTCAAACCCATAAAATGTTACACCACAGTATTATTTTATATATTAACATGAAAAATAAAAATACTACTACTACTACCACTAGACCTGATTTTTCTGAGTTTCTTATTTTTAACATGTAAAATATAACCAAATCTGCTTTCATAATTGGCAGAATCATGGATATCGGAAGTTAAGTTCTTTTTTCAACAGAGACCTAGTATAACCTGTGCTATTGATATATTAAAAATCTTATAATAAGCAGGAATGCCAAAGCAACACAATTTTAAGAAAGCTTTCTATTATCAGGATATCCCTACCAAAACTATAATGAAAAAGCATTGTTGAGCAGCAGTAGTGGAAACCACCACATACCCTATAATTCATTATCTCACACAGCTCCATGTAAGAAAGGGAATAGACAGGGAATCCTCAGTTACTGTGCATAGTACACAATACACACATGATATATTGTTTCATTAACCCATATACTGTATATGCAGTATAGGTGTGAAGCAATAATGGATATTGCAGTGCTGGATGTTTAAAACACATATTTGTTGGAGAGTTCCTCAAGTACTGAAGTAATCAACTACATCAGACAGGAAGAAAGCCAAGGATCAGAGTTTGCAGGAGCTGGTGCTCATGGTTTCTCTATACATAAGCACATCCTATTTATTTTTTAAGAATTATTATTTATATTGGCACAATTAAGCAATTGTCATTGGCAGTTGTTTTGTTCATCTACTTGTCTTGATTCCACAAAGCTAACATTAGCAGTACTAAGTACAGAACTGGATTAACTGTAAGTCTATATTGTAGTGTGATGAGCTACCAGTTTTCTAAACCTGGTAGTCCATATATGATTTCTGGTTGCCCGGCTTTATAAATGGGGGGTGAAGGTGTCAGCATCCTTTTACTGTGAAGTTTATTTGTATTGTACATTTTCATAGTTAATCATCTGAAAAAGGTCTTCCATAATATTTGGAAAGCTGTTGTCTCTGAAATTTGGTCAAAATGTTGCTTGTAATTATGATTCTGTTCACTTGTAGCTGTTTTTGCAACATTAGTGGAATGGCTTCCCTTGTCCTCTCTTTTTCTTTTAATCTATAACAAAGTATCCATTAATGATTACCTTATTTATATTGTGGTAAATATGGAGGGGATATGGAATTCTTGCTCTAGTTGTTTAAAAACTAATGCTATTGTTACTCTTGCTTGATTTATAGACTTGATGATTTCACTATGCTAGTTAGTGTATATACTTGTGAGATGGTGGCATAGTAGTCTGGCGCACTATAAGCAAATGCCTTTAAAAGCCAGTTAAGATTTTATATAAAGCACTGAATCCTTTCTTATTATCAAATTGATTTTGATTAAGAAAATACTGCAAGAACCAAAATCCAAAATGTCTGGTATTCTGCTGGACTTTGTTGTAGTCCTGGGTGTATTTACTGCCAATATTTTTACCCCTATGGGTACTGTTTGTCAGTCATCAATAGATACTCTTATCTTAGCACCGCTTAGTTTTAGTAAAACCAAACAGATCCTTAATAAAGCGGCATTTTAAAAGTTTTCTTTGAAAAAAAAAAAACTTCTGTAATATAATATACAGTAAACCCTCGTTTATCGCGGTTAATCTGTTCCAGACTCTACCGTGATAAATTCATTTCCACGAAGTAGGATTCTTTATTTATAAACCGAATATTTTCGCAGTTAGAGCATAGAAAACCTGTTTACGACCTTCTAAATACGTTTTTTAACATTATTAGAGCCCTCTAGACATGAAATAACACCCTTTAGTCAAAATTTTAAACTGTGCTCCATGACAAGACAGAGATGACAGTTCCGTCTCACAATTAAAAGAATGCAAACATATCTTCCTCTTCAAAGGAGTGTGCATCAGGAGCAGAGAATGTCAGAGAGAGAGAGAGAGAGAGAGAGAGAGAGAGACACACAGAGAGAAAGAGAAAAGCAATCAAAAATCAATAGGGCTGTTTGGGCTTTTAAGTATGCGAAGCACCGTCAGACAAAGCAGCTGCAAGGAAGGCAGCAATGTGCAGGTAGTCTTTCAGCATTTTTTAGAGGAGCGTCCGTATTCTCTAGGCCAGTGTGCGAACAGCACCTCTGCTCACACCCCCTCCGTCAGGAGCAGAGAATGACAGACAGAGTGAGAGAGACAGAGAAAAGCAAACAATCAAAAATCAACACGTGCTGTTCGGGCTTTTAAGTACGCTAAGCACCGCGCGGGAAGCATATCGTATATCATTGATGAGTTTTATTTAATACATAATACGTGCTCTGATTGGGTAGCTTCTCAGCCATCCGCCAATAGCGTCGCTTGTATAAAATAAACTGGGCAAACCAACTGAGGAAGCATGTACCATAAATTAAAAGACCCATTGTCCGCAGAAATCCGCGAACCAGCGAAAAATCCGTGATATATATTTAGATATGCTTACATTTAAAATCCGTGATGGAGTGAAGCCGCGAAAGTCGAAGCGCAATATAGCAAGGGATCACTGTACAGATCCTGTCGGTGATTATAACTGTTACTGCACTGAACATCACAGTCTGAGAGTACCAATGGAGATGGTTGATCACACTAATAATCTCTAAAAAAGAATTATATTTAAAGTACACCATTTATTCTCACAACTGTTAATAAGATGTAGAAATCAGTTTAAATGTTTGTATTTACACTAACTGAGAAATCTAAGCAATAGGATAAATTTGTTTTTTCCATTTTAAACTATAAAACTTGTTCATTCTCACTGGACAGAAAGCTGTTTGATCAATTGGTAATAACAGAATGTATCGATCCAAAAAGTATGACTAGGCTGCTCTTAGAAGTGATGTGACAAGACAAAGATGTAAAAACCATGTAATGCTGCACGCTTCATTAGAAGCAACATACAGTTACCAAGATGGGAGACAAAACTCAATATTTAAACTCCAATATGTATTTCAAGTATCCACATTATTAGAATAAGAATGTGTAGAATCAAGTTTGAGACTGTACTTAGTGAAAAGCAATATACAAAGGTAAACTGACTTGATTTAACTAATTTATTGGCTTAGACACTTAATAATAATATACAGGTGAAATCTTGCATAACTGAAACAGGTGTGGGTCTTTTAAAACAGTACTATTCCTTTTCTCTCCACACCACATAATACCCAAAAGATTCAACTAAAAACCTAATCAAACAGACAATTATCCAACTATGTTGTGCTTTCTTACACTTCTAAAAGTGAACTGATAACATTAAAGTTATAGAACAACATTTACCTGACTCCTTGGCAACTCTAAGTCTGTCCAGCCACTCGTCTAATGGTCCTAAGCACTTTGCCAAATAAGTCTGAATAGAAATGCAGTCCAGTGGAAGAATATGGTTATCTGCACCTACATGAAGTACAGGGTCTACCACAATATATCCACCACCACTCTTAGGTTTATCTCTGCAGTTAAGAAAAATAAATATTTAGTTAACAACATTTGGGAGAATATATATACAGTCACAGCACCTGCTAAATGATTTATAACTACTTAACTGAATTAACATGATTACTTACATTTGAATATAAACTGAATGTTCTTTATGTAAATATTTCTCTTAAGCATACTTCAGTTTTTCTAAATATGCACAAAATGTCTGAACAGTATTCCTTTGTTTTAGGAAAGCAAGTAGTACGTTTATTTAAACAAAGTTGCAAAAATATAAAATTTAAAAAAATATAACAAGTGCATACAATTTTAATAACTGTATAATTTAACATTTTTCATTTAGTCCTTTTCCTACTCTTAGACATAAGTAACATAAAATAACAACTGTGCAATTATTAGGGAATGCATATACTCTATAAAGAGTTAATCATAAAATATGCAAAGTAACTAAAAAATTATTTCAAAACCAGGTGAGATCAGGTAATTCTTAATAGGATGGCAATACAAGCAGCTACGATAGATAGATAGATAGATAGATAGATAGATAGATAGATAGATAGATAGATAGATAGATA
>JANRMT010062857.1:2726998-2781504 GCA_026402145.1 Polypterus bichir lapradei
ATAGATAGATAGATAGATAGATAGATAGATAGATAGATAGATAGATACTTTATTAATCCCAAGGGGAAATTGACATACTCCAGCAGCAGCATACTGATAAAAAACAATATTAAATTAAAGAATGTACAAGGTCCAAATGGCATTCTATGGAACACATAGCTACAATATTGTTTCATGCAAGTTTTCATATAAATCTGACATCTTTTTTTGAATAAACAGTGTACATTAACATTACAAGACTAGTCAATGGTTTAAAATTGATGGTTTCTGACCCTGCTATTCCAATACAGGGATGTGGGAGTCCAGAGACCATCCTGGTTGGAAGCCTGTAAATAATCGTTGACAGTGCATACTCAAAAAGTCATACAGATCAAATGTAGACTTAGAAGGCTTAAAAATGTAGAAGGAAATCCAAGAGACAGTAGAAAATCCATTTACACACAACACAAGCCACAATTCTGCAGATGGCACTTAGCAATGCTAACTAAATTGCACTCCAAAATGTGTATTAAATAAAATGATACTCAGTATAACAAAAGAAATATAGTCATGCTAATTACATTATAAAAATGTTCATGTGATGTGGTTAAGTCAGTCATTGCTTGCTTTGTTTTAAAACTATGATGGAGAATTATAAAGACTACTAAATTTCCTCCTGTTTGTGTTTACATCTAATGAACAGATGTCAAACTCCATTCAACCACAGATATCACACATATCTACCTACATTATGGCGGAGCCACAAATAATGCATACAATTCTATTTTGCACCCTCCTAGTGTGTATTTTTATTTTGTGTTCTATGCAATATGTACAGCTTGGCTTTCATAACCAATCATAAAGATAACTTTACTTTATTTGTTTAAAAAAAAAGTTTATTTAGCTTAGAGTTGGTGGGAAATATCTGTACATTTAAAAACCTCGCTACAAACATGATTTTCTATAGGCATTTTAAGAATTTGTGTGACTTCAGGTTTCTCCAAGTATCACTTTAGTATGTGCATGGGCAAAATCAGCAGCATCATTTAACCCACCGAGTGACTGCGCAACATTCAGCGGGGATATGAGAAGTCAAAAATTTGTATCTTGGTATTGTAGCCACAAATTCGAACACAGAATAGGTACTTTGCATATTTGTTGATGCTGATAATAAAATTCAGAAATTATATCCAATGCAAGGGCTAAATTGGATTCTCTTGTCAACAATGTAGTCCACACTTATTGCAGAACATTGGCACTAAAATTATTTGTTTTTACAGCAATTTGAATTCAAATGTTAATAAAACAATAGGGGCGATAATCACCTGCCAACAGTTTTTAAGGCTGTGTAAATATCAAATACAGTGCCGAACAAAAAATGAAAGTGACTGGGGTAATAGTCAATTACTGTGAATGTGTTTACCAATCAGCCAGTTCAAGAAAAGTTGAATAGCATTTATAAACACACTCCTCCAATAGCAGCCCATGCTCCTCAGACATAGCTACACACTGTACACAGTCTCTTCTCACCACAATGGCAACAAATGAAGAAAAACGCATTATACTGTTTTCAATTCATCTTTATGACATTCATGTTAGAAATTACTATATGGTCCCTTATTTATAAGCAATGGAATTGGATATTGCCTATGCCAAAATTAGGTTGTTAACTTTAAAAGTGAAGACTGCAAAATGTGTAAAAAGATAGTATAAAATCTTATAAACTTTCTTGCTAAATTTCAGATCATAATGTTATTTAAAGAAAAAATTATCATAATTTTCTCTTATTGAAAAAAGTGATCATAATGTTCATTTATTTTAAAAAGATTTAATTCAACAAAGGCACAGAAAGGAAGAAAATCAATGAGACAAAATACTACTAGGTACTGTATAGTTCCTAAAGACACTTACCCATAGCCAAAATAATACTCAAATGATCCAGCTATTTGCAGATCTAGCTTGCAGAATTTATCAGAATCATCTTCCCTGCCAGTTGGGTTAAACCAGTCCAACGCCCTAAATTTATGACGATCAAACTTCTCTCCTGGTGCTGGATAATTGGTATACACCTTCACTGCTTTCCCTTGTAGTGTTGGACCTAACCTGAACTGGAGCTCGAAACCTTTATGGAAAGGGAACCAAAAGAAAACAAAAAGGTATTTACCTTAATTTGCAACAAATAACACAAAAAATTCAAAACCACTATGATAAGGATCAACACAAACACACAGCATTATTATGTTATTTACAAGTTATAAATCTTATTTTATACTTCCATTTATTTATTAAATAAATCTAAATGTATTTATATTCTTTTTAGATTTAGGCTAAATTACCATTTTAGTAATATGACTTCTAGAATGTAAAAATGATAGTTCAGTGATATATATCACTAATTAACCAATTATAATAGTATTTACACTGATTGTCTCCCACTTGCTAATTATAACATCTAAATTAGTTTTAATGGCAGAATACTGAAGTATAAACTAAAGACAAACAATTCAAATTTTTGTTAACCAATACCACTAGAGCGGATAAGTCTCTCAAAAGAACTAAATAATCACTATCCAATTGTCCATTTTTAAATCTGCTTATCCAGTTCCACAAGGCAGGAACCAGACCTGAAATGTGTGCAAATCAAATTGTCTTCTTCTTCTACAATTGACAAAAAATATTTATTACAGAAATTTGACAATATACTTAAAAACAAATGATTTTTTTCCAAATGATTTTTCATTTATTCTGAAATGAAGTGTTTAATAACTTTTGTGACAAACCTCTGGACAATTTTAGCCACATATGCATGTCTTTAAGAAACATTCATGAATTGTCACAAAAAAACAAACCAAATGAATTTTGATGCCTGATGTAAAGAACTAAACATTTTTTTGAACTTGCTACGGTAAATGAGCTCAATATCTCATAATTATTAGTCTTTCCTTTACAGACAATACAACATAGTCATTTTACTTTTGCTATATTTTAAAATAGTGGCTTAACATAAGGACTTTCTCTAATCTTGGAGAACACATTGCATTTGACTTCATCAGTTTGATGCAAATTTTAAAAAGTAAGCAAGACACATTCACCTTCTGCATGCATGAGGGTATCTTTATTGGTCAATGACTTAAAAGCACTACTAATGTGTTTAAACTACAGAAGTTGTCAGTTCAAACCGTGTCTCTATCATATAGTGATCCCATGAAAAAGTCATATAACATGTGAATACTGCAAAAGTAAGACATATTATGTAAGCAATTGTACTGCATTTCTATATTTGTAAAGTGTTTAGGGAAGCTGTTCATTATACAAGGAGTTTTACAAAATAATACTTTTTTATTTGTTTAGATGGAAAGAATATCTTACATTTTAAAAAGTGCCATTTGATTCTTCAATGATTTAAATACATTTTCATTACTGTATAGAAAAAAATACTTTTTATTTATTCAGTATGAAAATTTGCACTGTATATCACAAAACAAAATTATAGAAAATGTACTCCAGGAGCAAGATTCAAGATTCAGACACTACCTTATTAAATGTCAAAGTGTTAATCCTGAAGACCAAATGTTATTTGAATTTCTAAAATTAACCTCTGCCTAATGTTACATACATTCTTGATATTTGAATACATAAACCTAAGCTTGCAACAATCCACAATAAATACAGTATGAAACCAACTTCAAACATGAACTAGAAAACACTACAAAAGTGCTTTTGGTGTTCACTAGTTGTAAAAAGAATAAATATGATTCTATTATCATATAACTGGTTTCTTATTTTTACCTTTCACCAATACACTGCTTACGAATAAGCAACAATTACGAGGTAAGAATAAATAATTGTAAGATATTTCATAATGTTTTAAGGCAAATATATTAGCACACCATATTAATGTGCTTTATATACTGCATATATATATATATATAATTTCCAGTATATGAATGCATATATATATAGAGTGGTAGCTATGGTTGTATAACATTTGTAAGTCTAGAAAATGATATGATATTTATTCTATAACAGCGAGGTAATTATTAAAAGTAAATTCTCTATGTGTATTGCTACACAAATAAATACTCACATTGAGCTTAACTGTCATGCTAACATTTGTATTGTCATATTATGTTTTAAAATGATATATTATATTATATGAATATTATCATTAAAATGATATGAATAAAGAAAGTCACAAATATCCAAAATAGTGTGCTGGTTGAAACAACTGAAAGGATCAAGTTAATTGGCTAGCTATTAAGATAATTTTGAAATAAGATTTGATGCTGTCAATAGCTCCTAATCACCTTGGATTTTCCCCAGTAATGGTAAGATTTCACAATGATACAGCTAACTAAACAAATGTTACTTCACTCTACCATGAAATCCCGCAGCTGAATCCACAAAACCTTTGTACATGATAGTCTTTATCTAGGCACAACAAATACATTACACCTACTACTCGCATTACTTTACTAATACAAATATGATCAATACACAAATAGGTGAAAGAACACAATTATATGAAATTGTTAAAGTTTGTATTATATGCCCCTACTCACATTATAAAACTGTTTCAAATTAAATTAAAACACTGCCAAAAATATAGCTGTCTAAAGTAACTTAAACACTTTTGGTTACCTTGCTCCAGTCTGAAGAGTGCTCTTTCCAGCTTCTCCATATCATTGAGCATTAAAACCCTAATTTGCTTGCTTGGCACCATTTTTGACTGCCTTGATTTTCCTCACGTGCAGAAACGGATGTTGCTTGAAGGTGTTGTCTCCGCCTTCCCCCAAAAAAATAATAAAAAACAAAGGGCATGTTTCTATTTGTGCCATTTCAAAGGCTTGTACTGTTTACTGTAAAGTTTCTGCCATTAACCTACATGTTGCAGTTTACTCAAAGGGTAGCATATATTCGTACAAATACCAATGAAGAAAAAGGCAGAACAAACAACAAAGTGATGGATATGACACAGCCTTACTGATGCAGCTTGTGAACGTATTAATCATTATACCTGTCATCACCTAAAGGGGAGTAATAGCAACATATCTTCCGAAAAAGAGCACCCCCTAAGAGTTGCTTGATTTGTTTTGCTACTCCAAAAATAAAATCACCCTTTGCTCACATAGCCTTTGTGTAGGTGTCAAAAAGGCATCTGCTGCATGCTGGTGTCAATTGTCAAGAATATCTGCACTTCACCTCTCTAAATTATTACAGTTGTGAGCTTTTCATTCTGCAAGTTGCACGCGTGAAACGTTGATAACTCTTGCTTATTATTTTTTCTTTGGTTTTCCTTTAATTTAACTAACCAGAGCTGATCAGCTATTGT
This sequence comes from Polypterus bichir lapradei, assembly GCA_026402145.1. Taxonomy (NCBI): domain Eukaryota; kingdom Metazoa; phylum Chordata; class Cladistia; order Polypteriformes; family Polypteridae; genus Polypterus; species Polypterus bichir. Next base: position 2,732,310 of record JANRMT010062857.1, read on the forward strand.
TACACTAACACGAAATGCCATGCAGAGGTATACAAAAAATGCTAAAAGCGGAGATTCAATCCTGTCAACGACTGATATGATTTTATCTGGACTGACACACAAGTGCAATTGAACGAGCTACTTCAGTTAAGACCGAGGCATTAAATCTTAAAGGGGAGCATTTATGAAGATGAAAACTGCTTTTATAATAAGTGCAATACAGCGGCTCCCTGTGCTTAAAGGTTTGCACTTCCTTCCCTAATTAGAGCAGTTACTTCCTCACCGTAAGTTCGATCACAAATTTCTGCAGGGATGGCAATGCAGATGCAGCAATCATTCAACTTGATCTCTAATTAAACAAAAAAGAACTTATCGATGAGAGACGGAGTAAGATTGCGCAGGTATCTGGCGGACTGGCACGTAGCTCCTGTGGGGTCTAGCTCCGAACGCGCGCATGCGCGCCTGAGTATAATACTGGTAGCTGACCTTTTACAACCTTCCATCCCGATTTATCCCTGTCTCACAAGGTCAGGAATGCAGTCCGCGAAGGGCAGGCTATTTATTCCGCTGCCCCACCATCATGTTCCCCCCTTGCAGCTCCTTGTTTACACTCAGATATTTTCCTTACGCTTTTGCTAGCCGCTTCACCTGTCTTTAAACGTGTGACGCATGATCTCTCTCTCTGCCTCTAGTACGGCAGAACAGTACCTTGTTAAATGTATGTGGTATGCCTTTTTTTTCCCCTGCAGAATCCAAAGCAGCAGCTGTCAACTGTCCTCACCGCCGGACGAGGGGCGGAGCCTCTTCTCTTTTACTGACCTTCAACCTCGATACTAATGGAAACGTCAAAGCAGCGCCACTAGCGCGGTTTGCGTAGCTGCCAGTTCGCATGCAGATCTGTTCTGTTACGGTAATGCTCATTGGTACTGTATATGTTACTCTTGTTTGTGTTAAAATTTGAACGAGGCAATTGTCACAGTGACTGTAGTATAAAAGAAATTTATAAATTGATTATGTTGATTAAGGAGTATATTATAATTAGAAACAAAACACCACCGTTTTAAGTTCTAGGTGACGCTTGTTTGCTCCACGACGAATATAATATTGAAGTGGACTGGTAAACGTCCAGGTGAATTGTCGCCCGCTTAACAATATAGAAGTTAGCATAACTGAAAAATGTGGTCTATACCCACTTCAGCTCAGAATATCCCAAATAATTGAATTTTTAGGTTCACTGCGGGCATTTCGAGCAACACCATGGATTATAGGGGACCAGATCGTCTCAACAAATTCTTACATTAACCCACATTTTTAGGACTTGGCAGGACAACCCGAAGGAAAGTTTATAAAGGCGCAGAGAGAAAGTACAAACTCCACACAAAGAGTGGATGGGCCGGCACTCAAATTTCCAACCCATTTCAATGAACCTTAAGACATCCATCCATCCATTATTCAACCCGCTATATCCTAACTACAGGGTCACGGGGTTCTGTCTGGAGCCAATCCCAGGGCGCAAGGCAGGAAACAAAGCCTTAAGACAACTGGGTGGAATTAAGAGGGAGGGAAGCCCTGGGCATGAACTATTATTTGGGTCCCCCATTAATGTTTCCATAGAAAATCTAGTTTGTATTGTATAAGTTTGGGAGTCACCTAAATTTGAAAATGCACAGGAACAGCAAGTAGTATGCAAGTATGCAGCAGGTGTATGGAAGGCAGCAAAGCCCACCTGAAAATGTATATTTAGTATAAAGAGAGGGACAGAATATGCAGTGTCAAAGCGTAAAAGTAAGTCTGATAGCCATCAGAGCATAGGAGGCCATGTCAAATATAAAAAACAGATTGTGATCGAAAAGAAAGAAGGAGAGAGAAGAAAAAAAATACAGTAAAGCGCAACCTCCCCTATCTGGATACATGTTGACTGCTCTCTAACACTCATGTTTTTTCATGTGCAGCTTAACCTCTTCCTTAATAATTGTTTCAGTTAACTTACCAGTGAGTGATACACTTTAAACATAATGTCCTGTAGTTACTTGGATCTGCCCAGTCATCTAATATATACTCAGCAAAAAAAGAAACGGCCCTTTTTCAGGACTGTGTATTTCAACAATAATGTTTTAAAAATCCAAATAACTTTACAGATCTTCATTGTAAAGAGTTTAAACAATGTTTTCCATGCATGTTCAATTAACCATAATCAATTAATTAACATGCACCTGTGGAATGGTCGTTAAGACCTTAACAGCTTACAGAAAGTAGGCATTTAAGGTCACAGTTCTAAAAACGCAGGACACTAAAGAGACTTGTCTACCGACTGTGAAAAACACCCAAAGAAAGATGCCCAGGGTCCCTGCTCATCTGCGTGAACGTGCATTAGGCATGCTGCAGGGAGGCATGAGGACTGCTGATGTGGCTAGGGCAATAAATTGCCATGTCCGCACTGTGAGACGCCTAAGACAGCGCTACAGGGAGACAGGAAGGACAGCTGTTTATCCTCGCAGTGGAAGACCACGTGTAACAGCACCTGCACAGGATCGGTACATCCGAATATCACACCTGCGTGACAGGTACAGGATGGCCACAACAACTGCCAGAGTCACACCAGGAACACACAATCCCTCCATCAGTGCTCAGACTGTCTGCAATAGGCTGAGAGAGGCTGGACTGAGGGCTTGTAGGCCTGTTGTAAGGCAGGTCCTTACCAGACATCACCAGCAACAACGCCGCCTATGGGCACAAACCCACCTTCGCTGGACCAGACAGGAGTGGCAAAAAGTGCTCTTCACTGATGAGTCACGGTTTTGTCTCACCAGGGGTGATGGACGGATTCGTGTTTATCGTCGAAGGAATTGAGCACGTCTGGGACCTGTTGGATCGCAGGGTGAGGGCTAGGGCCATTCCCCCCAGAAATGTCCAGGAACTTGCAGGTGCCTTGGTTGAAGAGTGGGGTAACATCTCACAGCAAGAACTGACAAATCTGGTCCAGTCCATGAGGAGGAGATGCACTGCAGTACTTCAAGCAGCTGGTGGCCACACCAGATACTGACTGGTACTTTTGATTTTGAGCCTCCCTTCATTCAGGGACACATTGTGAAACATTTTTAGTTTATGTCTTATGGTGTTGACTCTTTTAGTGTTCATACAAATATTTACACATTAAGTTTACTGAAAGTAAAAACAGTTGAAAGTCAGAGGACGTTTCTTTTTTTGCTGAGTATATAAAGCAGAGTCGATGTATGTATGTATGTTTGTTTGTCCGCCATACAAATCTGCACCAGGCGTCCGATTGCCACCAAACTAGGGATGGGGCTCCTTTGTGACCAGGAGGAGGTCATAGGGTATGTTTGGTTGGGAAAAATGTTCGTGGTGAAGCGCAGGGCACCTTTTCACCGACACAACGTTCGGCACACGTCCCCGTACTTATCATCGACAAGATGGCCGCACGTTGTAATAGATGTTAACGGCGGCACCATCTAGCGGCACATTTGGTCCCTGTGCGTCACTCTTTACCCATGTCTCTTTAAACTGCCAAGAGATGGTGGAAGTGTCCGAGTATGAGAAGGCCGACTACTTTAATCGGATGAAGGGGATCTGCCGTATGGATGTAAAACGTGAACGACCCAGTGCGCATGACCGACTGACACGCCCGCGTATCCGCACGTCACACTCCCACACGTACTGATAGTGCTGTATTTCATTCACCAACGTCCGTTATATGCAAGTACGTTTGAACAGAGACTCGCCTTAAAAAGACAGCATCCTTCCCCCACCATTTTCCCCAAACGCAGCACCTGTTGTATGTCACTTCTCTCTGTAGTTACCATTGCCAACATCCATTCTGGCATCACGGTTCAACACAGACGCTCCTTAGAAACAGAGCACTCCTCCCCGCCATTTTTCCCACTAAGGTTTCAGTGCTACTCTTTCTCACTGGCTTTCTGTATTTGTGGTGCTATTTGCTCACTTTCCAACTCACAGTACGATTTCAGTGTTGCTCTTTCTGACTGACTGGTGCTATTTATTCGCTTTCCGACGTATTGTAAATAACATAAATTCATCTCACTGTGGTGCTTATTCTGTACATGATACCATGTAACACATTATAATTGTCCTGCTTTTCGCTAATATACCCATGCCACCGAAAAAAAGACGTAGAATTGGAAGGTCTACTTTAGATGCCACAGGAAAGTCTATTTCAAAGGCATCTGAAACACCACAGCAGACAGAATCCAGAGTGGAGGAACTTACAATGAAATGTGAATCACAAAACTGTTTGTTCTATTTCTATGTTCTGTTTCCTTCATTTGGGAAATTCACCGGTTATAGATTCTCGGGCAATGCTGGGTACTCCTGCTAGTCCTTTATATTTTACAGGATCATATTTTCCAGTTGGTAGGACTTTCCCCAGGGTACCTTGACTTTCGAAAAATATGCATTAAAGCTTTATTATATGCATTCACTGTAGTATTCTGTTTTGTAAATGTTATCTAGTCCTGGTGATCTGTTAGATATCAGCCTATTTAATTTAAACAATACTTCTCCCTCTACAATTTCCAAATCAAGTATCTCCTTAGCCCCTCTAATTGCTTGTGGATTATGCATCTCTTCACATGTGAAAACATCACAAAAATGTATTTTTAGAGCATTCAAAATTTCACTCTCTTTATATCTTAACCCACTCTTGGTGTTCCTAAAACACTGCTTGGCTGTTCTTTTATCACGAAAATACTGAAAAGAATATATTTGCAACATCTTTTGCTGTTTGTACCATATTTCTCTAACTGCCGCTTAGCTTCCTTCGTATCTTTTCTTGAGTGTTGTTTTCATGCTCTCCATAAAGTCCTACTTCACAACATAACTTTAAAAAGCTACAGATTTAAATCATTTAACGTAAGTCCTCGAATGCGCCTGCTACGTTATGAGTTCATTTTCTTAACTTGTTAATTTATAACGATGAGATCTTTTATGTGAAATGTATACCTGTTTCTAGATTAAAAAATGATAGTGTCATATGCAGAAATTGGGTGGCTTTTGCACATTGTTTTAAAGGTCCTAGAATGGGCATAACACGAATTGTGATTTGTGAAAGACAATTTGGCATTTACCTAATATACATAACAGTTATATTCAAAGTGTCATTTTTATTGATTATGTAGCAGTTTGGGTGTTCTGAAAGCGACGTTTTATCGCTGCAACAAAAGATTACTTGGATAAAAGAACGGCAGTGAATGCATTTACAATGTGCAATATTATGTTCAGTTTTTTTTTTGGTCACTTCTTTATTTGGGCTACGGAGGTATTCAGTTTAAGGCAATGAATGTCAGACTAATGGTAAAGCCATTAATTTAAATCTTAGCATTGTATTCGACGTTATGCAAGCTCTCTGTTTCAGTTTTCGAGTTCCACGCCCACTTCGTCTTGTCCCTAACGACAAATCACAAACGCTGTGGGTGGGACTAGAGCCCGTCCAGTCACTGCCGTGAGACATGCTTGTTTTACACCCGTCTTCTGCTGTCTCCATCAGCCAGTGTTAACAATTATAATTACGTTTAGTGGTATTGGCATTTTATTATATTCCATTAATTATTAAGAGAGCATTAATTATATGGCATCTATACTGGACACTCAATGCAATTCAGCTGTAAAGCTGTTGTTTCCCCCAACAGCATGTGCCGTAATTTAAAAAATGGTTTGCTTTTTAAAGACTGAGGAGTATATATCATTCATTCATCTTAAAATTATATTCTTCTTCCTAACTTCTGGTGCCGACTAGTGGGAGAATGTTGCTTTCCTCCATTTGATGTCAGTTCCGTGTCCGGTTTATTTCTATGTATACATTATGACTACAGTATATATAAAGTTCCTTTTCTTTTATAATATTGTTCTCTGTCTCATTTTACTATAACTACAAAATTCTTAGAAATCACCTTAGTCAATGGGTGGGTCTTAAATTGGTTTGAATCCTACCTGGCAGGTAGAAAATTCTTTGTTAGTTGTGGTAATTACAACTCAAAGACGCTCTATCCTGGTCCACTGCTCTTCTCAATCTATATGCTTCCGTTAGGTCAGATTATCTCGAGGCACAACGTGAGTTACCACAGCTATGCTGATGACACACAGCTGTATTTATCAATAGCACCTGATGACCCAGACGCTGTAAATTCACTAACACAATGTCTTACTTGTGTTTCTAATTGGATGAATAGTAATTTTCTCAAGCTAAATAAAGAGAAAACAGAAATTTTAGTGATTGGCAATAATGGAGACAATGAGATTATTAGAAATAAACTTGATGCATTAGGATTAAAAGTCAAGACGGAGGTAAAGAATTTAGGGGTAACTGTTGACTGTAACCTAAATTTTAAATCGCATATTAATCAGACCACTAGGACAGCTTTTTTTCACTTAAGAAACATTGCAAAAGTTAGACCTCTTATATCATTGAAAGATGCTGAGAAATTAGTTCACGCTTTTGTTTTCAGTCGTCTAGATTACTGTAACACACTCCTCTCAGGACTACCCAAAAAAGACATAAATCATTTGCAACTAGTGCAGAATGCAGATGCTAGAATCCTAACTAGGAAAAGAAAATCCAAGCACATTTCTCCAGTTTTGATGTCAGTACACTGGTTACCTCTGTCATTCAGAATTGACTTTAAAATACTGCTTATGGTTTACAAAGCCTTATATAATCTCGCTCCATCTTATATATCAGAATGTCTGACACCTTATTATTCCAAATCGTAACCTTAGATCCTCAAATGAGTGTCTGCTTAGAATTCCAAGAGCAAAACTTAAAACAAGTGGTGAGGCGGCCTTCTGCTGTTATGCACCTAAAATCTGGAATAGTCTGCCAATAGGAATTCGCCAGGCTGATACGGTGGAGCACTTTAAAAAAACTGCTAAAAACACATTACTTTAACATGGCTTTCTGATAACTTCACCTTCATCTAATCCTGATACTCTGTGTATTCAATTCATCCTTCTATATAAAAGCGGTCGGGATTGTCCTTCCATCCCGTGAGTGCTACGCAGGCGCGGAGTTTCACATACGCCCCGTCCATTTTGCAATGCACGATGGGATTTGTAGTTTTGTTTTTCCAGGTAAAAGATGATTTTCTACTCCAGATTGTGCGAGTAGCACGGAGTTTCACACATGCCCCGTCCATTTTGCAATACACGATGGGATTTGTAGTTTCGTTTTTCCAGGTTAAAGATGATTTTCTACTCCAGACTGTGTGATATCATCTTCTTCTTTCTTACTATATAAAAGCGGTCGGGATTGTCCTTCCGTCCCGTGAGTGGAAAGCGTAGCGGTATTCCGCTTATCACAGACTTGAAGCGACATGATGTGAGCAGAGTTCTGGTGCTCCATTGTTCCCTTGCTTTTGTGCGCGATGCGCTGGAAAAATAGACAAAATTATGTCTCTGTAAATAATTAATGTTGATGGAGTACAAATGCCTCACTGCGTAGTAAATATCAGGGGGGTTCAAAAGAGTGACCTCAATATAGAAAAAAAGTTTAAATTTCATCACAAAAATAACAGAAACTATGAGTATTAAAGTAATACCGCTCAAATGCAATATAACCAAATTAATGAGTTTGTATAAAATATCAAATTGATCTACATATTGAATTGTCTTAAGAAGTGGTCAACTTAAAAGGCGGTCGCCTTAAAAGGCGGGTCAGCCTAGTTATATAATATTCATGATGGCTCTAAAATACGTACTGACCCCTACTGTCTCTTCTGTTTCTTTTCACGGTTTTCTATGGTGGCGATCTGCGCCATCACCACCTAATCAAAGCACCGTGATGTCCTACATTGATGGATTAAAATCCAGAAGTCTACATGACCATCATCATCAAGTCCTTCCAAGAGAACCCTAAATACAAAGAGGGCTGTTTCATTTATGTTAGGTAGAATGCCCAGAGGGGACTGGGCGGTCCCGTGGCCTGGAACCCCTGCAGATTTTATCTTTTCTCTCCAGCCATCTGGAGTTATTTTTTTGTTTTTTCTGTCCTCCCTGGCCATCGGACCTTACTCTTATTCTATGTTAATTAGTGTTGTCTTATTCTAATTCTTACTTTGTTTTTTATTTCTCTTTTCTTCATCATGTAAAGCACTTTGAGCCACATTATTTGTATGAAAATGTGCTATATAAATAAATGTTGTTGTTGTTGTTATTATTGTATAACAATGTGTTTCTTTAATCCACACAGTAATTTCTGTTCTTCAATTAATGTGAATTTAATCTTTTGCTTTAAATTTAAATATGATGAATATTTAAGTGACCAGACGTCCCATTTTTTCCAGGATAGACACGTTTTCACACCTTGCGCCCCGATTAATAAGTGGAATATAACATAATATTCCGTCATTAACATGTTAGTCATTAATAAAGGTATGTTGTGCTGCTCACAAACTCCAAAGCACAATGTTGTTGAGATGTGGGAGAAAAACCAGAGTGCAGTGTGCATTTTTCATTTCCGATTACAATTGTACAATCGCACATTATATGAACGCAACTTCTAAACTGCAGTAAAATTAACTCAAGAGAAAATCTCATCAGTTAAATCAAATGGCAAAATCAATATTACGAGTAGTTGTGTCTGATACATATGTATCTTTTCTGATTCTTAGTAATTTTAACAATTTGAGTATAATTCTCTTTATGTGATTTCAATTAGAACATTAGAACACTCTAGATGAGAACAGGCCATTCAGCCCAACAAAGCTCGCTAATCCTATTCACTTATTTCTTCCAAAAAAACATTCATTTGAGTTTTGAAAATCCCTAACATCTTACTGTCTACCACACTACTTGGTAGCTTATTCCAAGTGTATATTGTTCTATGTGTAAGGCTAAACTTTCTAATGTTTGTGCGAAATTTACCCAGCTTTGTCCACGTGTTCTTGATGAACTCATTTTAAAATAACAGTCTTGATCCACCGTACTAATTCCCTTCATAATTTTAAACACTTCAATCATGTCACCTCTTAATCTTCTTCTGCTTAAACTGTATAGGCTCAGCTCTTTTAATCTTTCCTCATAATTCAACCCATGTAGCCATGGAATCAGCCTAGTCACTCTTCTCTGGACCTTTTCTAGCACTGCTATGCCCTTTTTGTAGCCTGGAGACCAAAACTGCACACAGTATTCACGATGAGGCCTCACCAGTGCATTATACAGGTTGAGCATAACCTCCTTGCACTTGTACTCCACACATCGTACTATATAACCTAACATTCTGTTAGCCTTCTTAATGGCTTCTGAACACTTTCGGGAAGTCGATAGCTTAGAGTCCACTATGACTCCTAAATCCTTCATATAAGGTGTACTTTCGATTTTCCGACCGCCCATTGTGTATTCAAACCTAACATTTTTACTTCCTATGTGTAATACTTTACATTTACTAACATTAAATTTCATCTGCCACAAATCTGCCCAAGCCTGTATGCTATCCAAGTCCAATTAGTAACTACAGTGCTCGTCAAGACATGCTACAGTATATAAGTGTTGGGTCTGTTATTAGTGATCCACATAAACCAAAGTGCCCATCTTGGTCATATAATAATACTACATGTTGAAATCAAGAAACAGTATTAACCAGTGATACACCGAAAATAGTGTAACTAAGATATCCCTGCAAGTATGTTGTCAGGGGCTACCACGGCACACCCTGTTTTTTTTTTCTTGTTTTTTTTCCTTCTCTCAAGAGTTTGTTAAGGTTATCAACAACTGGGCTGTTAGAATTTCAATCCATAAAGCCACTACAGGAAATGATTAAAGGATGACTGGTGATTACAACCTGCAGTGACAGGAGTATATGAAGCAATTCATGTAGAAATACCTCTGTCCCCAACACAGAGAGGTGCATAATGGGAGAGGCTTTTGAAGAAACAGACAATCCTGCCTGAGGAAACTGCTACTGAAGTGCTTTCAGGAATTGTGATGGCGTGGATAAAGAAAGCAAATGGACCAACTGACCATATGCGATGTGAGAGGATGCTAAAATGAATATAATGATATAATTACTCAAAAAAAGGAAGATTAGCATGTTACACTGTGTTAAAAATATTTTTCAACTGTTGTGAAGTGAACAGTACAGACCTTCCAGTAACTTATAATGTTGTGTTTAATAAAACTAGCGTGGATTTATGGTTAATGGATTTATGGGTAAGTACAATAGTGCAGAGGTTAGCTATGCTGTCCCAAAGCTCCAAAAAACTTTGTTTTGAAAAGTGACCTAGCATTCGTCTGTGCAGATTTTGTACAACATAACCATCAATGGTTTGTTTATTTTGTTTTTCTTCTTCTTCATGTAGTCCACTTGTCCTGCTAAATTACAATGATATTTAGGTCAAGTTATTCAATGCCTGTAAACTGCAGTGGTGTAATTGAATGTGACCTATGATGGATAACTGCACCATCCTTGAAGGACCTTAAATTCACTCAAAGCTGCTTTTCGTGTCCTACCATTATAGATTAGATTAAGAGTGTTTAATGAATGGATCGAAAATAAACAATGATGAATCCACTGATAAGTGTTTAAAATAATGTATATCCCAACATATAAAGTGATCAATCTGACTTGTTTTTCACTTGAAATGAGTATCAGCCATTTGTAAGAGTCATTGAGTTATTATATGAAGTTACTATTCACCTTTGTTGCAACGTTAGCAAGTGATAACTGCTTAGACAGTTACTGCAACTAGTGCAGAATGCAGCTACTAGAATCCTAACTAGGAAAAGAAAATCTGAACACATTTCTCCAGTTCTGATGTCACTACACTGGTTACCTGTGTCATTCAGGATTGTTCTGCTTATGGTTTATAAAGCCTTAAATAATCTCGCCCCTTCTTATATATCGGAGTGTCTGACACCTTATATTCCAAATCGTAACCTCAGATCCTCAAATGAGTGTCTCCTTAGAATTCCAAGAACAAAACTTAAAAGAAGTGGTGAGGCGGCCTTCTGCTGCTATGCACCTAAAATCTGGAATAGCCTGCCAATAGGAATTCGCCAGGCTAATACAGTAGAGCACTTTAAAACACTGCTGAAAACATATTACTTGAACATGGCCTTTCTATAACTTCAATTTAACTTAATCCTATTTAATCCTGATACTCTGTATGTTAAATTTCCTCATAATAACTATTCAGGGTAGCTCTAAAATCCGTACTGACCCCTACTCTCTTTTCTGTTTCTTTTTCCGGTTTCTTTGTGGTGGTGGCCTGCGCCACCTCCACCTACTCAAAGCTTCATGATGCTCCAACAATGATGGATGGACTAAAAGGCAGAATTCTATGTGACTATCATCATCAAGCCTTTCCGTGAGAACCCTAAATCCAAAGAGGACTGTTTCATTTATGTTAGGTAGAATACCCAGAGGGGACACTGGGCGGTCTCATGGTCTGGAATCCCTACAGATTTTATTTTTTTTTCTCCAGTCGTCTGTAGTTTTTTTTTGTTTATTCTGCCCCCCCTGGCCATTGGACCTTACTCTTATTCGATGTTAATTAATGCTGATTTATTTTGTTTTCTTATTGTGTTTTTTATTTTTCTATTCTTTATTATGTAAAGCACTTTGAGCTACTGTTTGTATGAATATGTACTATATAAATAAATGTTGTTGTTGTTGTTGTTGTAGACATGCATTATCCATTTGATATTCATGTTGATGTTTATTGTCATATTTACATGATACACTGAAGTTTCTTCTTGCATGTCTGACCAACATGTAACATATGCCCACTGTCTATCACCATGATTAGCATGTATTATTTGTCACAGTGCACTGAGTTGATTATTGGCTATTGGTGGGGTTAGAAGTAAAATTCACAAGTGTATGAGATTTTCAAAAATCAATCCATCCTTCTTTATATAGCATCATTAACAATATGCATTATCATTTATTAAAGTGGACTTTAGTGAGCCAGCAACAATGTAGTCTCAAATTGACAATCCTGTGAGAACATAATTAAAACTGCAATGGAGTACTGGAAGTGGATGTAATGGACTGGCTCCCAATTCAGGTTTAGATCCAACCCCACACCTGATGGTACCAGAAAGCGCTCAATGCATTTCCAAACTCGGGGAAATGCCTTTGACAATATTTTATTATAACAGAAATAGCAAAAGTGTGTACCAACATTTTAAAAATGCTTCTTAATTGTACTTATGACTTTCTACCTAAATTGCTGATTGTGGTGGATTAACATGACATCGGTTTACTGTAGCACTCCCAGTTACTACACCCATGTTGGAGCTCATTGAAATGTGTGGCTCTGTAGCACTCCTACTTACTGCATTCATGTTGGAGCTCATTGAAATGTATAGTATGACTCTGACCCTTAAGGTTTATTATTTAAATTGAGGGTATTAGGTGATTAATGGACACTGACATGTTGTACATGGTTTGCAAAATTTGTCAATCTCATTATCAATTGTTTTGACCTGCTTAGTCTAACAGCATTGGGAGTTAGTAAGATAGGAATCAACTCCTGATAGTATGCCATTTCAGAACATTATTTATCTTGAATAAAGCAGAATTCTGGTTAGGTTCAATTCTTTTTGATACAGTTTATACAAATGACTTAAAAACAGGAATAGAACATGCACAGCTAATAAGTAACACTAATTAGGGTATGCTGTCTGGGCTTAAAAGCTGAGACCAATGGGGCACCTCTTATAAAAGCAGGTGGATCATTCCACAGCTTTGGGTCCTGTAGCTCTAGGTTTGACATCATAAAGTTATTTTGTTAATCCTTGGAATCTTTAGTAGGTCAGCATCTTCAGATCCTAATGCACATGCCAGTTTGTAAGCAATTATAAATTCTGATACATTGACCATTTAAAGCTTATATGCAATAGGGAGAATTTTGAAATCAGCTGGAAGCTTGTGTAATGACTAAAGAATTGGAGTTATATGGTCATACTTTCTCATTCTTGTAACAATTCTTGGGAATTAACTGTAAATAACATATTATAGTAGTTGATTCTACTAGAAATAAATGCATGAATTAATTTCTCAGCATCCTCCATACTGTATACATAAATCATTTTCCAATATTTTTAAGTTGGAGAAAATAGGTTTTAAAAGACTTGCTAGCGTCAAAGATGCTGCCTAATTTGTGAGCTGATTCAGTGAAAACTAAAGTTTAGACCAACTGAGTTAAAATAAAAATATTGTTGCAGTGTACATCATTAACAACAATAAATAGTATTTCTGTTTTCTCTGTATTCAGAGACAAAATGTTATCATCCATCCACTACTTTCATTCAGTGACACAATTAATTAAAGACAGGAACATTATTTGGTCTAAAATAAAGGTATAGCTGGGTATTGTGTGCATAAGGAGTGAAACTGAATGTTATGTTTTCTAATGATAGTTCACAAAGGAAGCATGTCACGTGAAAACAGTAAAGGCCCCAGTACCAAGACTTGCAAACACCATACTGTTTCTAACATTTGAATATCATAGTGTAGTAGTGGCAGCACATTTCTGTACATATTGAAATTCATTTTAAAACCTAGTCTGTCAGACCTATTAGACATCCTCATTAATCAATACATCACCAAGTGATTCAAACATCATACAGTATCTTGATTAGAGTTATGACTTTGTTTGATTAAATGTACATGTCTCTTGTCAGTAGGATAATCAGATTGTTTATTTTTGAAATTTAAGTAAAGGAGTTATCCTTATAGTAAACTGTCACACATGCAAGCTTTGTGAGTGTCTCATGGGTGTTGGAATGAGGAAAAATGTGGAAAAGATGTTTTCTCTGACTGAAACACTAACCCAGTTTCCATTTCCTTTAGAATGGAGGAGCACCCCCCACAAGACAACTGACATCATTTTTGGTTCTGTTTTTGTAGGCCCTGACATTTCTGCCTCAATCCGCAAAGGTTACTGTTCTTCGCTAGGGCTTGTCACAGTCAGCTGGTTCCCGATTCCTGTCTGTAATAAAAAAAAAAAAAAATCAGATGAGGCGATGTCACATTGATACGGTCTCGCAGCCTGACTGTGCCTTTTATAGGTCCACTGTCTCCAGTGATGTCCCAGCAGCCTGCAGCAGGCCAGAAGCTCCGCCTTCCCCCTGGGCTCCATGCACATTGACTCAGCCCTTTGAGTCATCGGTAAGCAAAGCAAGCATGGGCTCACATGCTAGACCATCAGGAGACCCAGTCTTTCTCCCGCAGATCTCCTTTACTCTGGGGTGCAACAAAGATAGACCCATGTGCTGTTTGGACATCTTTCACTTTAAATGTGACTGCTGCCAGATTGGTGGGAGGCTGGACAGCCCGGACATCTGCACTAATAAGCCAAACCATTTCATCCCGCCCACTGGCTTTCTCCTCCACTACGAGCTTCGCCCTCAGTGTTTTCATGACGGGGACCTGGGCGGTCAGTTATCACTCCCCTATCAACTGTGGGGATTGAGGCTACTTGTCACTCGACATTATTAATTTCTGAGGCCACTTTGCTCTGTATCTACCTTTGGAGTGTCCCAGGCTAAGCCCCTCAACATACTTCTCCAGGGTCTTCAGTGATGCCTTGGCCATCTTCTCCACTTCCCTGAGCATTCTCTACAGAAGCTTGAGCACCTGTAACAAAACTCACACAGGTTATAGAGCCTTCTCAAGCTCCTGCAAGTCCAACCAACAGTTAGTCACTTCGGCCGACAACAGGTCCAGGCTTTGGGCATTCCTGTCCACAGGCTGTGAGACAGACAGTATGGGTTTCTCCTGCAATGCTCTGTCGGGTATCCTGGAGGTTTGGGAAAAGAGGAGCCAGCGCGGTAACTTACCTGTCCCGTCGGTCCCAAATGGGCCAGTTTATCGGCGGGGATCTGAAATCCCTCCTGTAACTCCCCCTCGTCCCTCGAGGAGTTGGCTCAGACATTCAATGCTTTCCCTCCCCTTCCCTCTGCAGATTCCTGTCCATTGCATTGGGCACTAGGAAGTGCGAGGGCCTCAGATCTCTCCAGCCTTCCCAGGTTTCTTTGGGGTGGGTCTCCTGACCCTCCTCAGCTAACAGCAGGGTAAAGGTCCTAATTGCTCATGTAGTCCAAGCGAGCTCCGTCATTGTCTTGTCTGAGAATGCAATATGTCTTCAGATTGAAGTCTGGGTATTTGTTGTCTGTAAGGCAAGAGCAACGGGCACCCACTAAACAGTCCCAGGCCATGTGTTCCCTGAGTACAGAACATTATTTGTCTTGAGTCTTGCTGCCCTG
This sequence comes from Polypterus bichir lapradei, assembly GCA_026402145.1. Classification (NCBI taxonomy): domain Eukaryota; kingdom Metazoa; phylum Chordata; class Cladistia; order Polypteriformes; family Polypteridae; genus Polypterus; species Polypterus bichir. Next base: position 2,747,529 of record JANRMT010062857.1, read on the forward strand.
TGCTTGTCTCTCCTAGCTGGCCATTCCACTCACTGTGTCAGCTTGTCTGCTGATGTTTCTGCAGCACGTCTGATTCCTTTGTACTTTCCCACTATATCTCCCACTGTGTCTAGCCCCTTTTCTTCCAGGTACAGTTTCGTTCAGCAAACTTATTCCTGTTAAAATGTTAAAACACAGGTCCTTGACAGCAAACGGTCAAGAATCCTGCAGCCTATGCCACTTGTGGCCACCAGGGGGCACACCAGCTCCACAAGCACCTGACACAAACAGGCTTTGGAAACGAATGCCGGAAAAGAAGTGTTCTGATTCAGTGGGAAAAAGTAAGTGTTTCCCACAGCACTAAGCACAGTTACAATTCACATAGCAGCCCACAGCAATACTTGATCTTTTCTCTTTCTCTCTCTATCACTGTCTTCCTCCTCTGCTCCGCTCAGCAAGCTTAGTCCTGCTTAACTTTTTACTATTTTAGGTCAATCAGTACATTTCAACTGATTAATTTTGATGAAAAACTGAAGCATTCTAAAACAATTCACTGGTAGTATAAGAGAACAAACATTTTGGGCTCCCTACATCATTAAATAAAGCAGCTTTAGGAAATCAGTAGGTGGATGAGTAGTTTGATAAAAACATGGAGGCATGTTGAACTGTCACTGTACTGTACTCTGTAAATGTGAACACCACTATCACTAATGCTACTACTACTACTATATAGTCACCTCACAGATTTAGCATCCATGATTTGAATCCCACACCCAGTTGATGTTCATGCGGAGTTGGCACATTATACTGGTCCTCTCATTTTCATATCAAATCCCCAAAACATATGCTTTTTAGGTTAATTAGTGATTCTAAGTTGACATTGTGTGAATATGAGTTTGTGCAAAAGTTGGCCTTGTAATGGACTGACACTCTTTCTATGGCTGTTTCGTGCTCTGCGCCTGTTGTGGGGAATATGCTGCATCTGTAAGAATAAATAATGATCAGAAGATGATCAAGAGAAAAAGATTGTTTTCAGGAATGGGCCATAGTTCAGAAGTCAAACAACAAAGTCAAAACTTCAAATCAAATTGTAGCACTAGGCCTACTTATGAGAGAGCTAACTACCACTAAACAGAGATATTGATAACCACTGAGGGATACTGAGCTTCAAAATTGCCACCATATTTATACCAGAAGGACAAATTCATCACCAGTAGCGGTGAACATGTCATGTAATGGCAAACATCATGCTGTTATGGTTTAGCAAAAGTTTTGGCCCTGGCTCATGTAAATTCTTATTTAAGTTGTTAGTTTTATGTTTTGTTAAATATTATTTTGTATATTATGCTATTATGTTATGTTATGTTGCTATTAGTTTGACGGTGATCATTGTTTTTAGCTTGCTGAGTATGCCTTATTTAAAGGCTTTCTTGCCTCCAGTCCTATCACTGGAGTATTGAGTTATTTTCTACTTCACTGATTAGGGCCATAGTAAATAAAGTCAGTGAAGGGTTGTGTACTGTTATAGGTAAACAATATGTTGTAAGAAGAACGTCTTTACTTTTAATTATTAGACTATTCTTTAAGCTGTGGAGCTCTGCTCTGATCCCAAAATTAGAAATGTAGTAATTAAAAGGTTTATTGTTCTTTCTTTCAAAAATCTTTTGGTGCAAGGTTTTTTGTTAGCTGAAGTATTAGAGGTTTGACTGGCTTGGTTTAATTCTTCAGGTTTTCATAGTGTAACCTGCAGAGGGTGCTCATGAGTGGCACCCAACACAGAACGATTTCCCAGAAATACCATAGTTCATTTACAATAGAGGATAAAGATCCTTTTAAAAGCTGACCTTGGAAGATATTCAAAAAACTGGCCAGTCAGCTGGGAACTATGTCTGTGTTGTTCAAATCCCTTAGGGAAGCATATAGTTGTCCCCTTAAAATACAGATATAAACAAACAGATGCTGCATTGGCTGCTGTAAACACAAACATGTGTAATAAGACATGCTAGATTCTCATGTTAAAATGAACATATAACTTTCTTATTTCTCAACTGATTTACACAAAATTTTCTTTTCTGTAGCATTAGATATGTCTGCAGATAGAAAGCCAATTTTCAAATGTATGTGGTTCATTATTTGTAAAATATTTATTATTTATAGCTGCTGAAAGCAATGATGGTAACATTTGCAATAAGTAAATAATAAATATTTAACATGTTCAATTTTATCCAAAGAAATATGCAGGTAATAATGTGACATTGTTTTAGCATAGAGGAGGAGGAGGACAAAGCTCTTTTGGGAAGGAGTGGAAGTAAAAGAATTGCATTATGTTGTATTGTAGAAAGAAGAAGCCTGTTTAAGGTGTTTTGAACTCAGGGCAGGGGGATTGAGGCACCCTCCCAAAGCTCACAATGTGTATGCTCTGTACCCAATTAATACGTTTTAACAAAATATGGCATGTATCTAAACATTAAAATATTGAAATGTCAAGAAGATCTGTTCACAAATTCAAAAATAAATTATACTTTATTGGAAACTCAGGTATTAGGTTACAGTGGTTGACAGAGGCACCTTTTCCGATAAGAGCTGTTACTAGTGCTATATATACACTTCCATTCTAAGTAACTCTGCAAAAAATATAGAGTTCTTTCATAAATATTAGTAGAGATATACAAAGTATTTGATTTTTTTTATTCTAGAGGTTTCCATTTGAGAAATTTAGCCAGAACATCCACACATCAGCTATTACACTTTAAATTTAAGTACAGAGAAAAAAGAAATGTGCATAATATTTTCTTATTTTGAATAAAGCAAAAGCACCGATGTTTATACACCGCAATATTTTATATGTTCCTATTTTTTATATTATCTATCCATTGACTTTACACACAAATCCTGGGCAGGGTTGTGGGGCAGCTGGAACCTATCCTAGCAATCAGCAGGTATAAGGCAGGAACAAGATGTACACAGTCACGCACACACAAACACAAACTAGGGCCAATTTAGTATTACCATTTTACCTTGCCGAATGTCTTTTTTTACTGTGGGTGGAGACCTATATGCACACAGGTAGAGCATGCAAACCAAACAGAGGGAGAAATCAGGGCGTGAATCCCAGTCATTTTACTGTGAGGCAGCAATGCTACCACTGCAACAACCTTCGTATATTATATTCTTTTAAATAAAAGCATTTACAATAAAATATTAGTGATCTTTATACTGTAACTAATATCTAGTTAATATATATCAGAAAAATGTCAGTTAAAATATAAAAACTATAAACAAATAGAAACATATATGAATATTTAATAAATATAACATACTTAAAGGATGAAAAAATATATATTGAAACTCAAGGTTTCGCTTTTCCTTCCAAAGTATTAGTATAATGAGCAATTTCTATCTAGAATTGCGTAAATTTGGTGTCCCCTTTGACCATTTACATTTTTGAATATAGAATGTTCATAATAATAATGTTAAGGATATACCCTTTTTTATATTCCATATTCTCATTACTGAAAAATAAATCTGCTTTGTCCTTCAAGCAGACTTCAATAGTCATCATAAAGAAAGATCACACCAAAACAATTTTCTATAAATACAACAAAAAATATTTTTCTCCTCAAGATTATAAAATACTTAAGTTAAAACAATATCTTTTTTAGTATTTCTAGCACTTGGTTTACTACAGTATAGGGCTATTTTCCATTATTGGGACAGCTTGGCTATTAGCTAAACAAACAGGCTTGAGAGACTGAATGGTCTCTCCTTGCTTATTAAAATCGTTACGTGCATCAGTTGCTGTGTTTAGAGGACGGGGCGATTTTGCGCAGCCGCAGTTAGTGTATTACCAAAACTATCAGAGTGTACGCGCATTTCAATTTCATCCGCGTTTTGCTCCTGTTCGCATTCCCAAAAGACCGAGTATTTGAAAACAGTATTTCACATCAATGAAAATATGAAGCAAGCTTTTATTTAAGATAGAGAACAAAGACGGAATGAATGTGTAGTTACACATGTGGGGCCTAATATTGTAAACTATTCCTATGATTTGATAACATTATTTGTAAACTTCGCAGAAACAAAATGTGACTATCTCCAGTTGATCATTTTGGCCGATGTTGTCATGGTCACGTGATCGGGAGCGTCATTTACGGAGGGGTGAAATGTGCTCACCTTTTATTGCCTGAGGTTGGCTTTGCAGCACTTGCTTTGGTCGTCAGAGTCTCTGCACAGACTCAGATCTAGACTGATTCTTTTTACAAACAAAAAAAAAAACACATACACAAATTCGCATGATTATTGAGAAGTCTTTTCTTTTATGAGGTGCTTTTTCCGCAATATTTGTGTAGTCGGCTACGCTTCCTGAGAATGTGAGAAGGGGCGGGTTAACTACCTTGAAGCGCCCGCCTCTTACCAGCTGAGACAGAGCTTTTCATGTTTCACCTCAAAGGGAAAAGCAGAAGACTGTTCTTCAGGTTCACCGGTGCACCGTAAAAGGTGAGCAATCACTAATAACCGCGAATATGTTTATGTGGTGTGAAGTGTTTCAGTCATTTACCTAGTGAAGTAAAGACTATAATGATTGCCGCACAAATATTTACTTACAAAGTCAGAGTAGTACAGACAAAGCTTTATAAATGTGGTTATCGGTGTGAAACGTGAGTACTGACCAACAGATTCGGAAAGAAAACGGTGCCGAGTACCTGGCAACGCATCACCTTCACACATCCAAAGGCTGTTAATAGTATCACAAAACTGTAGCAATATGACTTATTTCAAGATCCAGTCATTTCACGCTGACTTTTTATAATGTTCGCATAGGTGTGTTTTTAATATTTTTCTTGGGTTTTCAGGGGCTTCTGCCCCACAGCTCCAGGACACAGCAAAGTTCGGATCCTGGGTGTGATAAGTGGAGTTTGCTCGTTTCTTTCCGAATTTGTCCGAATCTCTCTGCAAGGGACTGCTAAACTTTGGAGGCTCGCTTCTTGCCCCGTGCCCCTCAAGTGGTACACTGACTGAATTCGGGCTGCACGAATACACGCATGGATTGATTATTTGTGATATTAAGATATACTCCAAAATATTGTTTAGAAGTGAACAAAACATATCACCAGTGTTGTCTTCTGAAGTTATTGTTTTGGTGTAAATAAAGAGAGATCCATTTTTATTATGGAATCTGCACACTAGTGTCACAACAAACACTGTTGAAACTTCCCAACTTGTAGGAGCTGGTGAGGTTGCGTGTTCCCGTATGCGCGGGGGTTTCACAGTTTACTGGTCCATTGTGACAGGGATAGGTTTAGGCTCAGTACAACTGAGCAGTAAATAGTGGTTTATAAAACTGATTTGTTCCTTGAATATACACCCTTAATTATACACTTTGCCTTAAGTTTATTACATTATTTTCAGAACATTTATAGGTATATGCAGGCATGTCGATATGTTTAACAATTGTATTAAATTCAAAACCCCTAAAGAAGTTTCAAAGTCCCATCTATTATTTTGATGACCAAACAGTAATAAGTATTGAGGTTTGTTTTATAAAGCCAAATGGGCACTTTTTAGGTTTTACTTGCATGCTGGGCAAACTTAGTTTGGATGCTGTAACCGAAAAAAGATGAAAATCACATTACCATGCTATGGTTTGTTTCTTTTTTCTTGACCTGATGATCGGAGATGCCTTTATATATGTACTGTATACTTTTATGTAACTATGTAAGTATATTTTTTTTTATATATTCACATATATATATATATATATATATATATATATATATATATATATATATATAATATGAGTATGTGTCATTGTGCATGTAAGTTTACTCCGTAAAGAATTGGCCTCCTTTCCAGGACTAGTTTATGCCCTACAAATAATGCTGCCAGGGTAGGTGCCTCCTTGTGATTGCTGAGTAAGGCACAATTTTAAATCCATGTGGAACTGCTACATTAAAACATTTAAATGCATATATGTCTGTGTGTGTGTCTGGGAGTCTTTCCAGGCTCACTTACAAGCTGGAGGATCCCCAAAGCCCCCTTTTTATTCTGTCTGGAATTTCTTCATCTTTACATTGACACTGGGTCCCAAAAAGCTTAATTGGAAAAACATTTAATTTTGTCAATATACCATTAAAACTTTGTAATATAAATTTTAAATAGAAAGCCCTTCTTCCGTAACCTTTTCCTCTATGGGCTTCTTCTCTCTGCTGCTCCCATTAGGGGTCACCACAGCAGATCATCTTTTTCCATATCTTCAGGTCCTCTGCATCTTGCTCTGTCACAAAATGAGAAAGGTAGCAAGGCCTACTTGCAGTGATCAGTTTTGACTCTCATATTTTTATCTGTGTTCAATGATTTGTACAGGTATGGGGCCACCACATGCTATTTTTCCCCTGTCTCCCTCATGCATGCCTGCCCCCCCCCCCCCCAACACTTCCTAAACCATAACATATTTTACTTTTCCAAAAGATCATTTACCCCATTTTTTGTTTTGACACTTTTTTGAGAAACTATACTAGTCCCAAAATAATGCAAGGTGTTGCCAAACCTTTAGGGAGCAATATTCATTGCTTTCCATCTCACAAAACCCAATTTGTAGTAAGTTTTGTCATTTATGATTGCAAGATTGCATGCAAAATTAAATTTAGTGACATATTTTTGAAAGAGTACATGAAATGAAACTTGTCTGTTTCAGTCATCTCTGGTGTCATTGATATTCAGGATCACGTTTGTGCATGGTTCATTTTGAACAGGTATCATACTTTTATCACAAAAACATGATGGCGTAGTGTTTTGCATATGAAGGTACAGCACAGTTTTTACAGTTTTCTTATAAACATAAATGTAGGATTGACCAGTTATGTGACAAGCTGGAGTCACTAAATGTGTTAATGGTGACGGTCGTTCCTGAGACTAAATTCTAAGTCTACATTGTGTAAAAGAAGCAGATTTTTATTATGTTATAATATTGCAATATGTGTTGCATATTATAAAGCACTCTTTTGTATGGGAATCTTGGCAGACTCAGAGTTCATTAAGTAGTTTATAGCAGTTTTAATAGTTAATCAAACTTTTAAGTAGAATATGCATTTTCATTATTCCATCCATCCATCAAAGAGAGCAGATTGGACTTGGACACTGCATAGCATTCATCTTAGAAAGTAAATGTATAATACCAAAAATTCTGAAGCCTTCGTTTTCTTCTGAAACATTTTGTGTCACCCTATTTTTAATTTTCTATTATACTTTTCCATTAACTTGTTTAGTGTTAGAACAGTTGTCGTTTGAATCATTTGATTCCAGTTTTATCTGAATCCATTTTTCCTTTTGTATAAATGTGTAAAATAGTGTTGCCATTTTTTGTTAATATGGTTTAACTATTGTAGATAACAAATCTTTTTAAATTGTTCTCATTTTTAGCAGAAAATTTTTTTATTTATTTATACTGTGCATAACAGCATTCTAGGAAGGCATTCAGCAATGGGAGAATAGTTTAGACTTGTATACAACAGTATATCATTGGAATAGTTAGTGTATGGCTTACCAATCTGTATACAAACACACACACACACACACACACTGTGTAATTACATTTTGAGCATATATAATTAAGAGCTAAATGACAGCCTTACCATCTTAGTGTTAGTCAGGACATGAATATAGATATGCAGCATCACAATGATTTAACTTGTGACTTAAAAAAAAATAATGATACATTCACAGATACGTCATTTATTTCTATCCAGCATTTAATATTATTTACAACACCTCTTCCCTTTTCTATCCTGAGGACATTTAGGCGGATCTGTGACTGGTATATCTTATCTTGGGACAGACATGACTTGGGTTTCTAATCTTGACAACACAGGGGTGAACACTGACTCTGTAGTTGGCTGTCACATTTGATATTGGTTGCTTCTTAACCATAGTTACAGTGTGTGGCTGATTAATTGCAGCAATGTGATCATCTTTTTAAACATTGTCAGCACAGAATTTTAGAAACTGATATTGTTCATACAGGTTTATTGGTGTGTCATTTAAAATGATTAATAATCCATTGATATTAATGCATTGTAGTTATACAACAGCTTTCACACTCATCAGTGACTGTCTTGTGCATGGATGATTTTAGGAACCCAATTGTCACGTTACTGTTTCTCTGAGATTTGTTGTTCTCAAACATTTTAATTGGGCATCAAATAAAAAGGTAAACTGCTGAAAATGTGATTGAAAGTTGTCTTCACTGTTCTGTATATCAGAGTAGCTATACTTGTATATCACTGTTTAAATTTAGGACTGGCCCATTGTTCTGTCATCCTAGCCACTACTACTTAATTTTCAAAATAAGTTAATATAGATATTGTTAGATTTACATATCTATCAAGTTTTGAACTTGTTTAATCAGATATCAGTAAAATGTGTAGCAGTGGGATCAGAAATGGACTTGTGCTCTATCTAGTGTTGGAGAAAGCAGATTCCAGAATGTTCTATGTGTCCATTCACATATACAGTGCCTTCAGAACAAATTCAGACCCTTGATTTTTTCACATTTTATTATGTGCAAGAATTATGCTAAATAATTTAAATTAATTTTTCTGACATTGTGATCTGTAGCGAGAGTAGGGAGCAGGTCAAAGAGACCCTGGAAAGGTGGCGATATGCTCTAGAATGGAGAGGAAAAAGACAGAATACATGTATGTGAATGAGAGGGAGGTCAGATGAGTGGTGAGGATGCAGGGAGAAGACTTGGCAAAGGTATAGGAGTTTAAATACTTGGGACAAACAATACAGAGTAACAGGGAGTGTGGAAGGGAGATGAAGAAGAAAATGCAGGCAGCGTGGAGAAGAGTGTCAGGAATGATTTGTGCCAGACGAGTACCACCTTGAATGAAATGGAAGGTCTGCAAGACTGAGAGACCAGCTATGTTATATGGGTTGGAGATGGTGGCACTGACCAAAAAACAGGAAACAGAGGTGGAGGTGCCAGAGTTAAAGATGTTAAGGTTTATATTGGGTGTTACAAGGATGGACAAGGTTAGAAATTGAGTACATTAGAGGGTCAGCTCAGGTTGGGCGGTTGGGAGACAAAGTCAGAGAAGCGAGATTATGTTGGTGTGGCCATGAACAGAGGAGAGATGCTGGGTGTATTGGAAGGAGGATGTTAAGGATGCGGCTGCCAGTTAAGAGGAAAAGAGGAAGGCCTAATAGGAGGTTTATGGATGTGGTGAGGGCGAACATGGAGATAGTGGGTGTAACAGAGCAAGATGCAGAGGACAGTAAGATATGTACAAAGATAATCTGCTGTGGTGGCCCCTAATGGGAGCAGCCTGAAAAAGATTTAAATTAATTTTTTTCTCATCAAGCAACACACATTCAGTGCTTCGAATGATAAAGCGAAAACAAGGTTTTTGAAATTTTTGCAAATCTATTAAAAGTAAAAAACAGAAATATCAAGTTGACATGTATTCAAACCCTTTACTCGGTATTTGGTTGAAGCTCCTTTGACAGTGATTCCAACATAGTGTCTTTTTGAGGAAGCTTCACACACCTGGATTTGGGGAATTTCTGCCATTCTTCTCTGCAGATTCTCTCATCTCCATCAGGTTGGATGGAGACAGGTATTTTCAGGTCTGTCCTGAAATGAATGTTCAGTTTGCTTTGAGTCCCAGCTCTGGCTTGGTAACTCAAGAACATTCACAGAGTTGACCATAAGCCACTACTGTGTTGTCTTTGCTTTGTGTTTAGTATCATTATCCTATTGGAAGTTAAACCTTCAACCCAGTCAGATGTCTAGCAGGTTTTCCTTAAGGATATATCTGTACTTTGCTACCTTCAGCTTTCCCTCAACCCCGACTAGTTTCCCAGTCCCTGCTGCTTAAAAAACAACTTCACAGCATGATGCTTCCACTTTCATGCTTCACTGCTGGAGTGATATTGAACAGGTGATTAGCAATGCCTTGTTTTCTCTGGATATGACAGGTGTGTGCATTTTCTATTCATGTCTAATCAATTGAACTGATCACAGGTGGACTCCAAATAAAGCATAGAAACATCTCATTGATGATCAATAGAAAGAGATGCACCTGAGCCATATTTCAAGTGTCATTTCAAAAGGTCTGAATACTTGTGCCAATGGGATGCTTGTTTTTTATTTTTAATAAATTAGCAAAAGGTCCTAGAAACTTGTTCTTGCTTTGTCATCTGAGGTATTAAATGTGGTTTGATGACAGAAAAATGTTAACAATTTTAGTGTAACACTGCAACATAACAAAATATGTAAAAAATGAAGGGGTCTGAATAGTTTCTTAAGGTACTGGACACACATACAGACATCATGGCTTAGTGTTAGTGCTAAAGCCTCACAGCCTCTAGTTCTGAGTTTACATTTTGCTTATTCACCATCAGTGTGGGGCTGGCTCATTCCCTCTGCATTGTCTTCATTTTTTCTCCAGATACTCTGGTTTTCTGCCCATATCCTAGATATTATTTATTGAACCTAAATAATACACCATTTTTTGTCCATCTAGCAGCCACAATTAAAAGAAGCTTACTTCCTGCTCAAAACAGTTTTGCTGTAATTAAACGAAAACACCAGACCAATAGTCCACAGGCCAACTTGTGTGTGTGTGTGTGTGGTTCATTTAATGTTTAATGGGAGTTGTGGCAGATTCAGGTGCAAAGTAGGAATCAGCAGTAGATGGGTTTAATAATACATTGTCTGGCCTGCCCACATGCGATTATCCACAGCTGTTTATTGCCTTGTACCTGTTATTGCCAGGGTAGATGCTGGTTCATGATCAGCCTGTAATCGAAATACAAATTCAGAAAAAAGTTCAAAACTATCATTTGCACATTTTGAAATGTTTAATGACTTCTTTCTAGTGCAAACATTGTTCTAAGGATGTTTTAAAATGCACAATAAAAATAGTTTGACCTTTTATACAACCATTTGTTGATTATGTGAGGTGCATTTTAGTTCACTATTATAGGCATTCATATATGTAATATAAAGTGATGGTACAGGTTCTGGCATATTTTTCCTAGTGTTGGCATTACAGTAAATTTTTATTATCTATAAGCTACATGATGACTAGATGGCATTTTATTGGTATTTATTAGCTAGTGTATGAAGTAAACTTCAGCCCATTAAGTTTATTGCATAAAACTGAACATGAAGCAGTTTAAGTAGATTGTTTTTTGGTAACTGCTCAAGAAAATGTAATGTATGCTTCCCAATTAAATGACCAATTATCCAAATTCTCAATTGACTCACCAAATGTGTTTTTCTGTGCCTGGATTATAATTGAAAAGGCTACCCGTTCAGCTGTCTTCCCACAATGACTCACGGTGTCATCTTGAGTAAGTAATGTAACCTAAAGAAATAGAGAAATAATCATACCATGGCCTTGTGATTTTGAAAGTCAGTTTGGATGAATACAAAAATAAATGTAAAGGTCTAGTGAGTACAAGTTTGTATTTTCCCATTTTTGTTTCTTAACAGTGATTCATAAACTCATGTAGAAAAAAGGAATTAACTTTTTTTTTTTTTGAAAATGTTGAGTGACTCATCATGTCTAAAATAGACCTCTGTGGTTTATGTGCTAAGTTCACCCAATCGATACTAAAATTGATTCTGTAACAGAAGGGGAGTGATCTAGCTACACTGAGTGATGCAGTGGTACCTCTGTTCCGCACCTGAGGAAATGCTTTGCTTCACAGAACAATTCCTATAGTTTAGCAGTCTAAGCTATTTTTTATATATGTTGGAGATGAGCTGCTCAGAACAAGGTTGCAGGATCAGGAGGGAATGACCTTCCTAATGAAAGGCACAACTCTTATTCAAACGTAAAGAGATTTTTGAGTGTATTCCCATTTTATATGTCAAATATATATTTTACATTAGTTGTGTTTTTTAAGCAATATGTTTCTTCTGAACACAAACCTTTTAACAGGCTGCCAAAGTAATATCATGTAAAGAAATTGGTTTTGTTTTTTGAATTTTAGTTGTAAATTCCAAAACACGTTTACCCTAAAATTTCTCTACATCTTAGTTATTTGGCATAAGTCACTGGTGTCGAACTCTAACCAATAACTGTTACTAATGGAGCATACTTCATTTGCCTTAATTTTAGTTGCTTGCTTTATAGGACTCGGCATCCTTAATTTTTCCATTCTTCAGTGTTTCAGAAACACACTGCTTCCATTAAGGAAAAAAAGTCATATAGGTTGATAAGCCTATTTAACATGATCTTGAGCAAGGATGAGGCCAAAGGTTTCCCCTGTTTGGCCCGGTTTTCCTTTTCACATTTTTTTTTTTGCAACAATTCTACTTCATCAGTATTTAAAAAAAAAAAAAAAAAATCTTCCAATGGGACTTGAATAATAATTTCGGAGCAAAAGTCTGCACGTCTTTTTCACATAAGCAACATGTCTTGTTAAAGTTTTAGAAGTAGGCAACCGCTTGCTGTTCTATATTGAAATAAAGTACGATCTATGTTAATAATTACTATTCATTCCACAAAAATATGGAACGGACACAGAAGGTAGGTGCTGGCTACATACAAGTTGCACTTGTAAGTTTTGCTTAAAACATATGCTTTTTTTAGTCACTATATTACTGGTAGCTTAGTAAATGCTCCCCACTTTCTCAGAGTAATTTTTACTCATCAAATACACTGTAACCAAGCAAAGCACTGTGAACGTACTGGCATCTCCTTGTCTGCTTGCAAGCTCTGTGAGTAAAGAGAGTGTTATTAACAGCTGTCCAGTGAACTTCATTGCAATTATTACAAATTATTACAAATATTTTTTTGTTCCTGCGTCTTTGCAATTGTCTTAAATAAAAGGTATAGAAACGGAAGCTTTGGACTGAGAAATGTTGCTCCTTTGTAGAGCATGTTGATAAGAGTTGGCACTAAACTGTTTGTTGACAAGTCTTTTCAGATGTCCTAATAACTGATTCTAAATCAGTCATTGTATTGTTGAACAGTTTTAGAAAAGAGACCACAGTTGTGAGCATCTTTTTTTTTTTTTTTTATGCGGTCAATCATCATGTTGCTGCAGCAGTGAATTCAGCACTATATCTTATCTCCACAGACTGTTTGAATGACTTTGTAAGCTTGCCTTGTTGTCCAGTATGTTTAAAATGCCGAGAGACTTGTGTTAAGCATGTGGCCAGTACAGTTTAATCTGGTGTAGCCACACAAAGCAGCAATTGTGTTTGTTCCTCGGCCAGTAACAGTTAATTCCGAAAACTTTTAAGTTTATCAGACAGCAAGGCGTGAATGTTTTCACCTGTTTTAATCATGCTTGCGGCAAACAAGTTCACAAGAAGCACCCTTGACACAAGATTGTAGCTCTCATTAATAAAATGGATGGTAGCAGAAATGAAAGAGGTTTTCTTAAAGTTTTTGTTCCAAATATCAGTTGTGACAGCACACTCATAATTAGTGATGGTCTCTATCATGTCCTATACAATATCCTTTCTTAGTAGTTGGTATTTTCTGCCACATGGTGTAATATAGTCGTTGGATGGGACAGACTCTTTCAACTTTCCAGTTTTGGCTGCTGTGTCAAGGTACTGCTCCAGATTAAAAGCCCAATATCCTTGCAAAGAAAATTCACACATTTACCCCATGCTTCACTTTTAGCATTAGTTGTTAGTTTTGACAAATTTGGCAAGAGTGTCAGTTTAGTTTGAAACTTTGCAACTGCACATGCGTGGCTGTTTAAACCTGAGGTGCCTGATGTGTGTCCATTGTATGTTAGCAGATTTATCACAGCAAGCAAACAGCACTTGGTTGCCAATGCCATCAATAACAATTAAAAATGACTGCCAATTGTCAGACTTCCCTTTACTGAGTTTTGCAGTTTTGTACTCTCCTTTTCTAATGCTTTTTAAACCGCTGTGGATGGTAAGGCTGTATCTGGGCCCTGCAATCTTGAGAAGGCTGCGTGTGAGACAGTATATGCATGCATCCTAACTGCTTAGGAAAAATTAAACATTCTGTTCTAAATTTAATTTCCAGACTCTAGCTCCTGCCCACATACAGGTGTTGACCACCTGCTCCTGCCTGCAATACTGAAAATCAGTCCTGCATCGCAAGTAATTACATTACGGTAGTCCCGCAAGAGTGTAGACTTTAATATTTAAGTAAGTAAAATTCAAATCAACTTATGTCCAACCATTGGAGAACATAAATAGCATAGTTAACTTTTTTAAAAGTTAAGTTTATTTTCGTGTTCATTCATTACAATAAAAATTTCACTTGCACATCTCCTCACAACAGTTGAAAATAAAACAGTACTAACAAAGACACACACCCAATACATAGCAAATGATGTTTGTGTATACATTATTTAGTTACATATGTATTCACAAGTGTTATATATGACCTCATCAAAGCTATACAGCTGAAATGTGGTGTGCGTGTGTGTATGTTTTTTGTGTGTGTTTTTATATATATATATATATATATATATATATATATATATATATATAATATATGTATATATATGTGTGTGTATATATATATATATATATATACTAGCAAAATATCCGCGCTTCGCAGCGGCGAAGTACTGCCTTAAAGTTTTTATTAAGAAGAAAATTAAACCGTTTTAAACTGAGGGAAAATATACCAATAATTATTTGTTAAGGATCTCTTTGTATACCACGTTGTCAGTTCGGCCCACCGGTTGTAATATGACCAAGCTGTGCGCTGAGCTTACTCTTGAGCATGCAACGTACAGTTGGCCATGTGAACAGTAATCTTGTTTCAAATCTCACAGCTTGGATTGCTGCTGTCATAATTGGTTTGAGTTTCATGGTTTGCTTCAATTACGACAGTATTTGCAAGACTTGTGTTGAAGTGACATTCGGCAACTGTCAAGCGTTGTAAGCATACAACCGGTTTCATCGATAACTTCACATCCAGCTTTTGAGAGTTTAAACATTCATAAACATCAAAGTGTCCACTACTGAAATCGTCACCTGTGAATCTAAGATGTTTAAGAGGCATTGGCAGTTGTCGAAAGGTGTTAAATATTTGGCCATTTCGGTACACTTGAAAGCGACAACCGAACAATTCAGCGGAAGCCATCAACTCACATGCAGGACCATAGGTGAAGGGCTTAAGCATTTCACTCTTATAGTGCTCCTGTGTAGTATAATTATCTCCTGTACCATCATCAGTCCACACCTTGAACCTGTCCCAGTCATTCAATAAATAAGACACAATGTTCCTCCGGATATCAAGAGTGAGCCTGATATGGCAGTGCAATATGTAACAAAGAGAATGGAAAAGGTAGGTGCCATCTCCGGGCATGGAAACCACTTGGTAAGTGACAGTTCTTTGATTGATAGTGATCACCTCGATAGACATGTTAATGGGGGTACGGTTGGAATGATAAAGGAAATGGGTACCTGAACAATGTAAAGTAAGTCTACAATACCTACACAATAACTATAATCGTAATAAACGAACAATAAAACAGCGGAGAAGCCGTGGATTAAATAAAAAGGCTGTAGCTATCAGCAGGGAGACGTGAATCCCGTGGCGAAGCAAGGAAGGGAATGTAGAGACCAGAGCGATGGACAGCCTTATATAGGCAGGCAGCCAACAACGTGGGAGGCGTTGGGATGGGGGACCCAACGCCGCCTCACACAGTGACCGAGCTGCAGGCTATGGACATATATATGTACGTAAGTAGGATTCAGTTAGCGTTGGGAACCCGTGTACCAAATTTCTTGAAGATGGGCCCATAAGTAACAAAGACCGTTGAAAAGTTCAATATGGCGGCCAACAGTGGCATCATACCACCGAAATAAGTACGTACATTGGTTTCAGTTAGCGCAGGGAAGCCGCCTACCAAATTTCGTGAAGATGGGTCCATAAATAAAAAAGTTCGACGTGGCGGACGTTGTCGACCGTTATGACCGTTACGCGTAGAATTTCGAAATGAAACCTGCTTAACTTTTGTAAGTAAGCTGTAAGAATGAGCCTGCCAAATTTCAGCCTTCTACCTACACGGGAAGTTGGAGAATTAGTGATGAGTGAGTGAGTGAGTGAGTGAGTGAGGGCTTTGCCTTTTATTAGTGTATGTATGGATGGATGGATGGATGCCTGCCTGCCTGCCTGCCTGCCTGCCATTCAAATCTGCACCGGGCATCCGATTGGCACCAAACTCGGGATGGGGCTCCTTTGTGACCAGGAGAAGGTCATGGGGTATGTTTGGTTGGGAAAAATGGTTGTGGTAACCCACAGGGCACCTTTTCACCGACACAACGTTCGGCACACGTCCCCGTACTTATCATTGACAAGATAGCCACACGTTGCAACAGACGTTCACTGCGGCACCATCTAGCGGCAGCTTTGGTCTCTGTACATCGCTCTTTACCCATGTTTCTTTGAATTGCCAAGAGATGGTGGAAGTGTCCAAGTATGAGAAGGCCGACTGCTTTGATCGGGTGAAGGGGAACTTCCGTATAGATGTAAAATGTGAACGCATTTCCGCATGTCACACTCCCACTCGCCGTGATAGTGCTGTATTTCATTTGCCAATGTCCGGTATATGCAAGCACGTTTGAACAGAGACTCGCCTTAAAAAGACAGCATCCTTCCCCCACCATTTTGCCCAAACACAGCACCGGTTGTATATCACTTCACTCTGTAGTTACCATCGCCAACGTCCATTGGATGGCATCACGGTTCAACACAGACGCTCCTTAGAAACAGAGCACCCCTCCCCGTCATTTTTCCCACTACGGTTTCAGTGCTATTCTTTCTCACTGGCTTTCCATATTTGTGATGCTATTTGCTCATTTTCCGACTCACAATCCGATTTCAGTGTTGCTCTTTCTGACTGACTGGTGCTATTTGTTCGCTTTCCGACGTATTGTAAATAACATAAACTCATCTCACTTTGGTGCTTATTCTGTACGTAATACCATGTAACACATTATAATTGTCCTGCTTTACGCTAATATACCCATGCCACCGAAAAAAAGACGTAGAATTGGAAGGTCCACTTCAGATGCCACAAGAAAGTCTATTTCAAGGGCGTCTGAAACGCCACAGCAGACAAAATCGAGTGGTGGAACTTACAATGAAATATGAATCACAAAACTGTTTGTTCTCTTTCTATGTTCTATTTCTTTCATTTGTGAAATTCACTGGTTATAGATTCCCGGGCAACGTCGGGTACTCCTGCTAGTATTATATACAAACCTGATTTATTAACAATATAGGAATATTCAGATGTTTTGTATGCATAGAGGCTACAGGGAAGTAATTTCTTGTGTTTATTTGTAGCAGATTTGACTACTATAATATGTTGTTCACAAGTTGTTTGAATTTTCTGTTTGTAGATTTCAGCTAATTAAAAATGCTGCAGTAATAATTGGCACTAAAGGTACAATATTACTAGAACATGAGGCCTGCTCTTAAGTCTTTACACTGTCTTCCAATTAAGTTTAGAACTGATTTTACATTCCTCCTTTGTACATATAAAGCTGTGAATGGGCTAGCCTCTTGTTATTTATGTGAATTGATCAATATATATATATATATATATATATATCAGACCATAGGTTAGGACCTTGTAGATAGTCCAAGAACTAATAAAAGAACATTGGGAGGTTGATACGAGGCCCACAGACTATGGGATGGTCAAACTGCTTCTGTAAAAGATGTCATTTGTCTCAGCATTTAAATCCAGATAGAAGACTCACTACCTAAGTCTTGCCTACAGGTAAGAGCTGCTCATTTCCCCTTCATATTACATTACTGTTTGTTTGCCATCTGCGCATGAATACATTTGTTACGTTTATCCCACCGTTTATCTTGTTACTGAACCATCTCAGTTTTAAATCTGTTCTCTGTATCCTCCTGTGGCAGTAAGTGCTACTGTTGTGTTGCCAAATTCCCACGCTTATTCATCAAAAATAATTCCAGAGATGTTGGAATCTTGGAATCTAAGGATAAAAAAATCAAATCATCTTATTTGACTACCCAGCACAAACCTATGTAATATGGTAGAGTCCCCAGGAGCAGATAGACAACCAATGAACCCATTTGATCTGAACTGTTGCTTTGTATGACATTGCATAGGGCTTTGCATTATAACTCATTTGTGAACCACACATCGCCCCCACCCAGACCACAAGTTTTTGCTCTTTCATAATGCTATTAACTGGCCAACTGGCCTTATATCAAATGTAATGTTAATGGACTTATATTTTCATGATTTGTTTATGTTGATTAAAATGGGTGCAAATGTTGTATGGTTTAATCATTTCTGTCACTGCATTATAGCTGTTCTTCTGAGCTTATGCTCAGTGAAGAGCGATAGACTAAAACAAATTGAATTGAATGTCCTCTGATTATTGCATTGGTTGGAGTGAAAAGCCTGTGGCCACTAGGGAGCTCAAATGACCCAGTATAAGAAACCCCAAATCTTCTAATAATTTATCTGTTTTCAAACTTGCTTAATCCAATTTATGGCCTAAATTATATGACTTGAGAATATAGATGGATGTGCCAGAGTTTATTATGCTGTGTCATGTAAAAAGTAGGTATGTTTTAAAGAATGAGAACATGAACAGGATAAATGGACTGGAAGATGGATGAATGTATGTTGTTTTTCTAATTATTTTGTGCTTCTCAGCGACAAAATCGCAGTATTAACTAGTTCAGATTGCATATTGTATTACAATAAAATCTGAAAAGTCCTAAGAGGGCTGAACAATTTTACAGCCCTTGTTCATGAGATGCAGGGTATTTCAAAACAATGCAATCAGCTGTCTGTCTTTTTCAATTTACACATTTTATAAAATGCTTGCAAATGTTATCACCTGAAACTATTAAGAGTGATTTTTGTTACACAGTAACTTTGGTTAATGTTTCTGTATTTTTATTGACTTATCGGATGTCCCAGAGGAACAAGCAATAAGATAAGAGCAATTTGATAAAAGTTTATATGTCTTGCAGTCAGCTGGCTGAGTATTATCTCTGGGGAAAAATGCTGTCTCTGATCTTTTACAGAATTTTTTGTTAGTTTTGCTAAATTTAAAACTGAATGTAACCAGGAGGGGGGTTGGGCATTGGGGTGAGATGGGTGCTTGTAATTGGTGATAACCTGGTCTTTTCCCACAGTTACAAATGTCCCCAGCTGTATTTGAATAGGCTAGAGGCCTGTCTGCCTTGCCAATGATGCTTATACGTATGTATGCTCAAAATGTTCTGTCTAACGATGTTATTGTATGTGAAAGTACTTTTGAAAGAATATTGTGAACATTACATTTTTATTCATTTGTACTTTTGTTTCTCACTCATTATGTGTGATATTTACACTTAGTCACATCCTTCCATCCAGCCAGCCATTTTCTCTCTTACACGATCCTGAGAAGCTAGAACTACTGTATATCTTGGCAGCGTTTGGCACGATACAGGAATCATCCCTGGACAGACTGATAGTCATTTATGAGGCTGACACGCTGTTGCTGGAGCAGTTATTGTAATGCACACATTAGAATGCAAGATTAAAATGGAATTTCAGGAGAAAACGTATTTGTTAAATGCTATAATAAGACCGGGTCAAGAATTGTAGCCTGGCCCATTAATATTAATTAATTACAATCTAATCTTGTTAATTAATTACAATCTAATGTTATTTTTAATATGTTTTTTCAGATGGCTTTCAAGTCTGTATTCCTAATGGTGTTTGGATCTGCTCTGTTTCTGGAACCCATTAGTTCCTACAGTAACGGCCATATCACCAAATCATGTAGAAGTATGAAGCCAGGACACAAGCATCACACCGTCCCACCAGCCATGCCATATTCTCTTACTGTGGATAAGAACATATTTAAAGAAGGAGATCAAATTAAAGGTATGTCTAATAACAATTGTAGTGTCTTGATTAACTGTTATTTATTTCAGTCTGTCTTAAATTACATATTGAATAAACTACTTTTGGAGACCATGTTTATATAACCACTGTGATGTGACCTGGTTTCAATTTTTTCATAAATTTGACACCGATTAGATTTCAGTGTAAACACCCTAAACTGACATAGCATCTGATTTATTAATTGATATCAGAAATGGACTGCTTTAGTATGTGGTACTGAATTCCATTTGACTTCTAATCTCCCATATCTAATCTGAGATTTTCACTTGAGGAAGTTGATTACTTTTTGTGCAATATAAAATATGTTAAAAGATTTTTGATAGGCAAAGTGAACAGTAAGTGGTGCAGTGAAGAAACAAAATTTTTAATGCACAGATATTTTATATTGATTCTCACTCCAGTCATTGGGAGTCATCAAAGCTGCTGAAAATCAGAAGTGGAGTAAATCATGGCAGAAAATGTTTAAGCATATAACACTTTAACCCTTCCGCACCAACTTTTCCGGTTTAGAAAATTAGCTCAACTTCTAAAGCATGGAAAAATGGAAGAACATCAGCAGGAAAAAAAAAAATATGTTCAGGTATTCAGTTTCGATTTGGG
The DNA here is from genome assembly GCA_026402145.1 of Polypterus bichir lapradei. Lineage (NCBI taxonomy): Eukaryota > Metazoa > Chordata > Cladistia > Polypteriformes > Polypteridae > Polypterus > Polypterus bichir. Next base: position 2,768,019 of record JANRMT010062857.1, read on the forward strand.
CTTTAATATCTCCGTGCAAATCTAGCCAGAATGAGGTAGAAGTAATGAAGTGACATAGTGAGCAGATATAAGAGATATAAAGGTAGGTAGAATAGTGTAGTGTTGTATAGTGGATAAGGCATTGGACTTTTAACCTTGATGTTACTAATTCAACCCCACCTGCCATTGATTTACTGTGTGATGCTGAAAAAGTCACTTAATCCTGCTTGTGTTCCAAATACAGAAATGTATGTAAGAAATTATACTATGTCCTTATCTTGTAAGTCATCTTTGATAGAGGCATCAGCTAAATTTGTAATAGTAGCTATAATACATTTAGAGTAAAGAAGTTATATTGACAGTCCTGGGTTTGGCCCCAGCCTAAGGACAGGTTTATACTTTACGCGACGCATGCTCCAGCAGATGCTCCTGCTACGCAAGTGTTTTACTGTTTATACTTGCACGCATACTTTACGCAAATCTGGAGGAATCCAGCAGGTGGCAGTGTGAGATACAGTCATATGAAAAAGTTTGGGAACCCCTCTCAGCCTGCATAATAATTTACTCTACTTTCAACAAAAAAAAAAAGATAACAGTGGTATGTCTTTCATTTCCTAGGAACATCTGAGTATTGGGGTGTTTTCCGAACAAAGATTTTTAGTAAAGCAGCATTTAGTTGTATGAAATTAAATCAAATGTGAAAAACTAGCTGTGCAAAAATTTGGGTACCCTTGTAATTTTGCTGATGTGAATGCATGTAACTGCTCAATACTAATTACTTACAATACCAAATTGGTTGTATTAGCTCGTTAAGCCTTGAACTTCATAGACAGGTGTGTCCAATCATGAGAAAAGGTATTTAAGGTGGTCAATTGCAAGTTGTGCTTCCCTTTGACTCTCCTCTGAAGAGTGATAGCATGGGATCCTCAAAGCAACTCTCAAAAGATATGAAAACAAAGATTGTTCAGTATCATGGTTTATGGGAAGGCTACAAAAAGCTATCTCAGACGTTTAAACTGTGAGATTCAACTGTAAGGAATGTAATCAGAAAATGGAAGGCCACAGGCACAGTTGCTGTTAAACCCAGGTCTGGCAGGCCAAGAGAAATACAGGAGCGGCATATGCGCAGTATTGTGAAAATGGCTACAGACAACCCACAGATAACCTCCAAATACCTGCAAGAACATCTTGCTGCAGATGGTGTAGCTGTACATTGTTCTACAATTCACCTCAATTTGCACAAAGAACATCTGTATGGCAGGGTGATGAGAAAAAAGCCCTTTCTGCACTCACACCACAAACAGAGTCGCTTGTTGTAAGCAAATGCTCATTTAGACAAGTCAGATTCACTTTGGAACAAAGTGCTTTGGACTGATGAGACAACAATTGACTTATTTGGTCATAACAAAAAGCGCTTTGCATGGTGGAAGAAGAACACCGCATTCTAAGAAAAACACCGGCTACCTACTATCAAATTTGGTGTAGGTTCCATCATGCTGTGGGGCTGTGTGGCTAGTTCAGGGACTGGGGCCCTTGTTAAAGTTGAGGGTCGGATGAATTAAACCCAATATCAACAGGTTCTTCAGGATAATGTTCAAGCATCAGTCACAAAGTTGAAGTTACACAGGGGTTGGATATTCCAACAAGACAATGACCCAAAACACAGTTCGAAATCTACAAAGGCATTCATGCAGAGGGAGAATACAATGTTCTGGAATGGCCGTCACAGTCCCCTGGCTTGAATATCATCAAAAATCTATGGGATGATTTGAAGCAGGCTGTCCATGCTCGGCAGCCATCAAATTTAACTGAACTGGAGAGATTTTGTATGGAAGAATGGTCAAAAATACCTCCATACAGACACTCATCAAAGGCTATAGGGGGCGTCTAGAGGCTGTTATATTTGCAAAAGGAGGCTCAACTAAGTATTGATGTAATATCTCTGTTGGGGTGTTCACATTTATGCACCTGTCTAATTTTGTTATGATGCATATTGCATATTTTCTGTTAATCCAATAAACTTAATGTCACTGCTGAAATACTACTGTTTCCATAAGGCATGTCATATATCAAAAGGAAGTTGCTACTTTGAAAGCTCAGCCAATGATAAACAAAAATGAAAAAAATTAAGGGGGGTTCCCAAGCATTTTCATATGACTGTATTATCATGGTGAGAACAGGTTCTGCTTCTTTGTGTTGTGAATTGCCTGGAATACCCATTAAATTCCGATGGCACCTTACTGCAATGTCTCTGAAAAGGATGTTTAATGATTAAATCCATCAATCCAGGGATGTGTCCATTACAGTAAACATTGGGCACGAGGCAGAAACAATCACTGGATGGGGCCTCAGCTCATTGCAAGGAGATTACAAGCACTCACATACACTGGAGTCATTTTAGCGGCACCAGATCCCCAAATCTGCATATCTTTTGGAAGGAAACCGGAGCACAATGTGGAAACCCAGCAGGAAAACATGCAAACTCCAGGCAGGGAATACCAACCACATGACTTACTGCGAGACAGCTGTGCTACCGCTCTGCCACTGCATCACCCCCATGTGTGTAATTATTAACAGTATTCATTATTTAAACCAAATTAACAATTTATCTGTAAAATGCAACATACATACTTTAATGCATTTCATCATGAAAGTGATATCAAGTGTAAAACTAAGGATTCTAAATGTGCAGAGAGTTGGAATATCATACATTTAATGTTTTCTGTGTGGTGATCTATTGCTGTTTGCCGCTGCTGTCGGGTCAGAAGGAAGCCCCAGAAAAAAAGACTGCCCAAAAGATGGTATGTGAGACTTTTAAAGTGTATCATGTCATTACGATCGGGAATATGCGACGCTTGAATATAAAAGCACCATGAATGCATCTGTATGTCGGCATTTTGCTTCACCACATCGAACCATTCATCAAACATCGAAGCAAGCACATTGATCCTGTAGGATCTGCATAGAGGCTTTTTGTAACATGAAGACTGTAAACAGAGACTCTGATGTCACATTCCAACTTTTATCACACTGCGCCCTCCAACTTTTTGCTGGTACTGCAACTCGCACACGTGTCGCATTCATTTCTGAGGACCTGCTCAGAGGACGCGTCAAATGAATGCTGGGAACGTATGGCAGGCATGATGCGTGCACGTCCGCGTTTTGAACGTGAAGTATAAACGAGCCCTAAGGCACTGCCTGATTTGCTTGGTAACCATGGACATTTAATATTGCCCTCAAATGATGTTATTTTGATAGACTGTATATGAGTGAATATGGATAACTTATCGAGTTTGCCCAATTTTGGTGTGATGCACTTTCCGGAATTTATTCCTGGCTTGTGGCAGATGCTGTCTGGATAGGTTATGGCCCCTTGCTGTCCTGGGGGCAATAACCTATCCAGTCAGCATCTAGATTAATCACATTCAGTATTGGGTAAGTGAATATACACTGCTGGTCAAAGTTTTAGAACACCCCTATTTTCCCAGTTTTTATTCAACTCTGCCAGAGGTTAAAAAAAAGTTTAAGTTAGCATATACTGACAGTTATACAACTTAAAAGGCCTTTTTCAGGGACAAGTAATGAGTTAACAACGTATAGCTTTTTCAGCTTCAATGGAAGATAATTAAGCCTTGAACACTTACACAAACAACTACTACAGGAATCACAAATTTTGTTGATTACTTACAAACTGTTATATATTTTGGATTATGTTTAATTTCTGGCCATCACATCGCATCCCATTGTCTAGATAACGTGAGAAAATAGTATAGTTATAGTAGTAACATAGTTTGGGCATTAAGCATTTTGGTATGCAGTGTACATTAGAAATCTCATAAAGAGACTCAAGTAAACAGAATGTTCCAGGGGATGCTTCAAGAAATTGGCTGATGTCATGTTGTTTCATGTAGAGGGTGTATCCCCTGGGTTTGTGACCCCTAGGAAACTACAAGTCAGCCATTTCACCTCGTCCTCATCTAAGCTGCAGATAAGCCATGGTTTGTGGCTTTCTAAATAATTATTTTGATCTCTGGTATTCTCACTTTTGTTACATTCTAAGGCATCTTTTTTCACTCTTCTTTTTGATTTTAGACAGTTTGGTTTTATTGACCTCCTGGTTTTGACCCGTTTTTTTCTGTGTTTCGTTTTTCTCCTTTTAAAACATATCAGCTAGCAGATACTACAATAACCTTCCATCAGTATAAAAGCAGTGTTGAAACAGACTGTTGTTACACCCTCTCTGTACCATTTCAGGTTTTTCATGGAACCTGAATTGCTAAAATTCAATAAAAACAGTAAAAACAGGAGAGAATTTTTTGACAAACAGTGTATGAATGCTGACCCATGATACAGCTTTTGTATATATACTTTGTATATTTGCCTTATGATAAATATCTATGTCTATCTATCTATATATAGATAGATATAGATATAGATATATACACACACAGAGAAGGAGGTGAATCCATGGTTCCGAAAAAAATAAGCTTTATTGTATGAAGACAGGAACATTCCCAAAGCCTTTATTCAAACGGGAGTTGTCACTCAAACACATGCAGCATGCAAGCAGTGACGATGACTTTGTCCTGCAATTCCTCCCTTCGCAGATCAAAAGAACAGATAGCCTTCTAGCACATGAGAGGAGACAGAAAGAGAGCATAAAGCAAGGTCAGTGGCTGTTTTAAACGTTCTCCACATTTACCATCGGGCGATCAACATGTTACACGGTGAGCCTGTAAACTTGCAGTTACACCAGCAATGGGCAACCAATCCTTCATATCCTGTCCAATCGCAAAAGCCTGCTACTCCCTAAACTGCCCACCAACACCCTAACCTAGCACCCTAAGTCATGCAAAGAACAGGGAAGTGTGAGACACACATGATTACAGAAGCAGCAAAAATGGGGAATGGGGAAGCTAGGAAAATAAGGAAGAAATTAAATCATTCCAGTATGGTGCAACAAAGATTAAGAAAACCAATGATTTATTTTGACTTCCTAAAAATAGTCTCAGTGCAGCAGTGGACAGCTCAGCATCCTGTTTAGCATGATGAGTTGTGAATACAAGGTAGTTCATAAGAGTACTCAAATTAGTAGAATTTTGAAATTATTTACTAAGCAGCAACTACAATAGTAAATGGTAAGCTGAAAGTTTAGGGACATGCTGTTAAACAAGACAGTGTGATTCAAATTTTATTTCCTCTAGTTTAAGTTAGCCAATGACCTAACGTGTTTCATCTTACATTTTTTTCAAAGATGCCGACTTTCAAACACATGTGGAGTGTGTTAACGAGCAAACAATGAACAAATGTTTAACTAAGATTACAACCTAACTTTGTACATGTGCTGGGCCCTGACATATTCTATAGTTTTTCAAAGTTCAGGCAATTTTACCATCTCTAGAGCAGCAGAGAATTTTTTTGAAAGGCAGTTAGACAAAGAAGCTGCTTTAGTGTCAGAAATTTTAAAAGGCAGTGCGAGATCTGCATAGCATGTGCTTTTAATTTCGGTTATATAGATTATACTTTAGTAGTTGTTCTTCAGATTTTGTTCCTGTCGTTTCATAATCATTCGGTCATTTTTGCTATAAATTGATATCAATATTTGCATTAGTTGACCATTTTTCTTCATTATTTTTCTGTTAAGCAAAATGTACAAGTGTGAGATTTTCATACATTAGAAATTAAGAAATATTTATACTTTTGCCATATATTTAAATAAATAACTCTTCTTTATAATCCATTTTTTGTGTGGAGTTTGCGCTGTTACTTGTATACAAATATTGACAATTAATGATGAGCAGAACAAACGCCAGGGTAAACAACAGTGAATGCTAAAGGATGCAACCATTTCAGTGTCATACCCACTTTTGAGCTTATTAGTAAATAATGGCTTAAATAACAGAAATAACAAAAACAAATTATTAAAAAGAGTATAAAAATATTAAATTCTTTCTCATTTAACACAAGTAATTTCATTCTTTTTTCTGTAAACATTTAGCATAATTAGTTTGTGATTTCTGTGTTAGTAACAGCTTGTTCAATTAAGGTAGGAGTAATATTAAAAGGGGAAATTGATTAGCACAGAAAGGTACGGCCACAGTGAACTCGGAAGTGAACCTGTGAATCGCTGTTATATACTACTTAACTTGGGTTCAGGGTGGTTACAGTGATGATTGGTATCTGGCTGATTGGCCAGTCTGGACACAAGTGCAGGGCTCATTTTTGATCCAAGTCAATCCCTGCATTTGTCTCTCTTTGTTCATGTTTGGCAGGGGAATGTGCTCCATTTTGCTTTTTCAAGGGCCTCAGCAGTTCCAAGTTACCTTTACAGCAAATCTCTTAAGATGTTGAAACCAGATTTGATATGATCTGTTTTCTAAATTTGACTGCTTGTGACACTATACCTGCATTTAATGTGAGTAAACAGAGTTTGTCTATCAAACCTGCTGAATCCAGTACATGGTTAGTAGTGTGGACCCTATCCTAATAAGAACTACTGATGAACTGGATGTTGACCTATCAGAGTTCACCTGCACGCATGCACACACCTCCATTCACTCTTCAGGGGCCGAAACAACCCAAAGAAAAACTTTGAGATGTGGACTCCACACAGACAGTGTACAGAATCAATAAATATGACCAATATGTCCATTATTATTGTCCTGTATGTTGCTAAAATAAAATAAATCATTCCTTCATTTTTTTGGAACCCCTTAATCCATTTTTAAGTTATAAAGGAAGCTATCCCAGCAGCGCTTACCCCTGAATTGGAAACCTTGATTACCATTAATATTGTATAAAAATTATTTTTTTTAAAGATGGGTAATTTGCAATGAATAAGCAAATTTATGAATGATAATAAGTGATAACCCCCTCCATGATAATTTGTCATTTACCATTATACATAGTTCTTAGAATTAACCTACTTTAAGAAACAATTTTAAATGGAATAAAATTAGTCAGAAAAGAGAGCAAAAGTGAGAGTGCAGGGGCATTTTGCATCCAATAGAGACAAGCAAATTCATCAGTTCCAGAGTCTGCTTCAGGCTTGTGGTAATCAAAAGAATTTACTAGTAATGGCAACATAAGCAGAAAACATTCCTGCAAGGGGTACCAGTCTGCCAATGAGCACACTCACAATTTTCTAACAACCTGTGTAGACCATTGCCATTCCAGAGTTTTTAACAAGGAATTTTACGGCAAACTGTGGCACCACCATGCCATCCAACAAATAAACAAGAAGTTAATTAAATCGGGAGTTCTTTAAATAGGGGCCCAGTGTGTAATCAACAGATTTCAAGACTTGAGTTTGAGCATCTAATTTATGGAATCATAACCATCAGAGGATTTGAGTTTCTTGGCACCTTACTTTAAGAGTCCATATCATATTGAGAGATCAGAAATAACATTTAGTACTCTTAACTGCTGCTTAGCATATTAAAGCATCAGTATCTATTATGTTATCATATTTTCCCAACATTTTTGATTCTTTTTCATTGTAATACCTCATTACCTTTTTTGTCATTGCATACCAAGTTGAATGATCCTGTTTTCATCACGTATGCTGTTCCATTTTATTTGTGTTCTGAATTCTTAGCCAGGGTCAGTATTGACTTTGTCTGTTATCTGTTAGCTTTCAGACTCTTGTCACAGGTGTATCCACATTGATCTGTTATTTGCTAAAAAACCATGAGGCTGTTGCCTGTAAATGAAGAAGAACATCTTGACTACTTCTTGCACATTTTATTCCAGATTTCTTGTTATTATTTTTGGTGCAAACATATTTCCACTATATGTGTTGTTTTTCGTATAATCTGCTTAACATTGGGCTCCACATTTGTTCAGTGCTTAGCTCAGTGTGTCCATGTTGATTTTGTCTGGGTGTTCCCAAAGACACACAAATTAGCTTGATTGGTAGAAATAAAATAACCCTTAAAGAGTGTTTGGGAATGTTGGGTTAAGTGGGGGGTAAGAGTGTTGAGTGTTAGACTAATGACCCAGACAGTGTAAAACTCATTCATTTTCTGACCCAGCATTTTCAGTGACAGGCTCATATGATGAAAGAACTTAAACAAACAGCACTGATATCAAAAAAGTCCATCAAGAATTACCAGGTACAGGGTGCAAGTCCATCACAGAATGTACTTATATACCCACTTACACATGTCAACAACCATCACTGAATTCAAAGCAGTGTGGTTAGAATAAATAGCAAAACTCATACACACATCCATTTTGTTGACTTTCTCTTGTTAGGTTTCAAGTTTTAAAGTCTCCAGCTAAGTTCAATTGCACATATTTATAATGTGCAATACACTGACGAAAATGCACATGGAAACAGGGATAATGTAAGAATATCAGACAATCAGTGTGTGATACCTACCCAACTCTGTGTGATAACCCAATTTAAGTAAGGCTCAAAGATTTCTATTTGCCTTAGTTATGAATATTCTTATTACAACACTTACTAAGGTAGGTTTCGTTTTTTTAATTCTTCACTGGATCTGATAAGACTTAATCTGTGCTTTTATCCTCAAAGAGAAAAGTGTATGTTTTCTCATTAAATATCTAGAATTGTCTCAACAATTCGTGATTTATGTTGTGCCAGTCACTCAGTTATGCTTGTGATGGCTTTTCTTCTGTGGCAGATGGAGAGGTTTATTGTTCAGTTATTGTAAGTCATATAAACAAAGTGTTACAATGTATTTATTATCCTTTACTTTCTGACCGTTCATTTGTACAATGTGAAATGTTCAATGACCTTTGGCTGGTAGAAGCCAATTTATAAATGTTTTCACAGTATTGCTACCTGAAAAGATAAAGTGGTCTTGAGATAATGGCTCAGTGGAGGTTTTAATATGAGCACTGACCTTTTAATGTTCACAGATCATTTGTATGTTAGCTGGTATTATCCGAAGCATATTATAAAGGGATCAGCAAGATAGCATAGTGGCCGAAACTGCTGAGACATTGATAGTAGTCTTGGCCTCAAACCCCAGTCTGGTCAATGTCTGTGTGCAGAGTGCACGTTTCTCTACATGCTTGAGTTTTTTTCTCTGGTGTCTGTTGTTTTTCTGTACCTCATTTTAAAGAAGGCTTAGTTTAATTTGTTATTGGAAATTGTTGGTTAACATGAGTTAAAGAGATTGTGGTGGATTGATGATCCATTTGCAGTTTGTTCTTGTCTTGCTTCTGATGCTGCTGTAATAGATGTTCATCTTTGATCCTGGACTGGATTGAACAAGTTGGATGACAAATGGCTGGTATTATAAGAGACAAAGGAAGTTAATGGAATCCAAGTATTAAAGGCTAAACAGAGGAATACATAGTTGGTACAAAGTTACAAATTAAAAAATGTTATAAAATATAGCAAACTGACTCAAGAAATAGTCTAGCTGCCACACAATGCTGTCTAGTTGGAGGGTCTTCGGTGAAAGGAGGAGGAGTCAGGGACACTTGCTGAAGATGGAGAAGCTGGGGCTTTCATCATCCATCAACCAGAGAAAGTGGTAGAGATAATAAGATTAGATGAGAAAAGTGCTTCCCACTGTACTGCATGATTAACATCGTAGCTAGAACTTTACTATTGGAATATTGTAATTACTGATTTTCTATTGCGAGAATATGCTTTTGTGGGCCTTCAGTGGAAGCTGAAACTTAGTATGTAATAGTTCTAGGACTTTATGTGGATGCTACTGTGTGTGTCCTTTTTTTTTTATATAGATACTTTGGTTTTTCTGATATATCTCAAAGGTGTGTGAATTTAGTTAATTGGTAAATCTAAACTGACCTAGCATGTGGGTGTATAGGTAGGTGGGAATGTTTCCATTTTTGCCTTTCAGGTTTGGTTCTCTTCTCATGCCCAGACCAGATCACATATTTTATGGCTTCTCATGACCATGAGTTTTTTTTTTTTTTTTTTCTTGCTTATAGTTTAAAAGGAATTCTCCATTCAAAAATTACTCGCCCAATGTACTTTGTAAGTGATGACAGAGAAAAAAAATTAATCTCATGTTTTCATTCAAAACGGAGATAATAAAGTTATCTGGAGATAACAAAGTGCTCCTGGCTTGTAGTTTTAGGTTTTATGGTTTTATATCCTTGCCCTGATCTATGCTTCAGCACAATGTGATCACAGAGGACTATAGAGTTCTTGGACTTAAGGGCTTGGTTTTTGTCGTGACAGGCAGTGTGATTTGTGGAACATTCTATACACAGGTGTATGCCTTTATAAATGATGTCCAAGCAATTGAATATGTCACAGGTGTATATTGGAAAAAATTATATCTAGATATTATCTGGGACTTTGATAATAATGATAATTAGATGATATTATGATCCGGTGTGGCAACCCCTAACGAGAGCAGCCGAAAGAAGAAGATAATGATATTTTGCATCTTTTAAAAACATGTTTGTAAAAGTCTTATTGTTCTAACTTGATTTTCTTAATAGGAAATTAATTGTATCTTACTAATGAGATTAATCACAAACAACAGTTTAGGAAAACAGGCCTTATTTATTTTAGGCCTGGGAAAGTTAACATGCTGTTTATTGTGATTAATGTGTCCTGTTCTAATGTGTTAAAAAATATTGTTGCATCTGTGGCTAGCCACGAGGCAAATGCCACAGGCAGTGCTTTGGTTAGGGTGGCATTTTTCTAACAATACGAAATAATAATACAAAAAAGTTTAGTGTGCACGTAAAGACTTACATACACACCCTGTATCATATTTACTTACCACCTTTAGAAATGTTATGAAATAAAGTTTTTACTCAAAGGTTTAAAATATCAGATTACACAGTTCACTGGTTAACAGCAATATGTACATGTCAATACGTAGCTTTGGGGTCATTTTTCTTGATTTATGCATACTGACATAGGTGCAGGGAAGTGGGGAAGAACAGGAATTGTGGTGGGGGATTTATGGAAGTCCTGGTGCAATGCTGGAGAAAAGTTGCAAAGGTAATTTTTTTTTTATTTTTATTTTCGTTTTCATGTTTCTATAAGAAGGTTGAATCAAAGTCATTTCACATAAGAGCTAAATAAGTTATCTTTGAATGGCACTAAAACCAAAATAAATCTCTAGTACAGGCATCACTAAATGGTGGACCCGGACTGAGTAACAGCAGTATCCGGACTGTTGAGTGGGACTGTTTGTTTTTTTTTTTTTTGTTTCTTTCCTTCTTGAGGTGTGCGCGTCTGTTTGTGTCACTCAACAGAGAGCGAATCAATGCAGTTGTTACAATGCATGGGTATTACATGTGGATGCCACAAAAGGAATTAACAGAAATGAAAGAGTAACGGGGAGCATGGCTTGTTCCAAAAAAAAAAAAGGAAAGTAGGTACAGAAAACTGAACTTTCAAAGATGAATGGAGAGTATATGTTAATTTTTTCTGCGGGTGGTTCAAAACTACTTTTTCTCATGTGTTGTGAAACCTCAGCTTTAGTAAAAAGTAGCGATGTGAAGTGCCACTATGAGAGAAAACAGGCAAACATATCCGCGGCAGTCCGAAGTGAGAGAATGTAAAATAACTGACCTGAGAGTCCACTATGACAGATCCAGAGACCTCTCACATTAATTTACAGCCCAGCAGCATGCAAATGAATATTCAATTAAGTAACGTCGAATTTGGGGCAGTATTAAACAACATTTTCTGATGGAACTATTGTAAAGGAGTGCACTTTTTAGTTTTATTCAGATGGTTCTGATTTATTTTACTTAAAATGTGAATGTGATAGGCCTACTTTTTTTATTAAACAGACTTTATTTGTTTTATGTTATGTTAAAGACATTTATTTGTGTTCCATACAAATAGAAGACCAATTAAATTCAAAGGATCCACATGTTTAAAGTCCTTATCCTTATATATAATTTAATACTATCCGTATGTATGGTGTTCGCGTCAATACCCCGTATTTATGGTGTTCGTGTCAATACCTCGACTTAATACAAGTTAGAACTCTGCCTCTGTAGTTAGAACATAACGTGGCAAACGCGGACGCAGTATTGCATGATTGGCTAAGAATGTTCGAATGCTTCAGTGACGCCGCTGGACGGCCGAGTATAGTAAGTCGGTGTTGGTTCGAGCAGATAACAGTAAGTTCGGTTGGTTTTTGGAACATTGGTTTGGTGGGGCGTACTTTCCAGGACTAACATCGTCGACTGACTTAAACCCTTCGACAGGTCCGGAACTGTAAGTAATTTAGAACGTATTGCCATTTGCTTGGTATGTCAAAATCTATCTTTGGGCAGTTTGGTTTTGACATCTGTCCTTCTGACATCTATTGGCAAACTCAGTAATGACTGCTGGGTATTAACAACGGTCATTGTTTAAATTTTAGCCAATCTCAGATCTAAAATGACCACGCCAACATAATTATTACTCCGACTCTGATTAGAGTCGTAAAATACGGTTTGTTTTGAAAATTTGTTTGCCGGAAAAAATCAAATGAGGTGCGCCGAAGAGCTGAGTTCACGTCTCACAGCCCCATTTAAACAGGAAGCTCTTCATTACATCAGCCGAAAAGGTCTATTTTAAGCATAAATCAGTGCCATGATAACAAAATCATTTCAAGGACTTAAAAAAACAAATAATTCTTTGCAGATAAAGTATGGATTTCGCAAATGTAGAATTTGTAGCCCGATTCGATCGGGCGCCCAGTTGCTAGTTGAAAATAAATGTTATTGAAATGCTGTAGCCATTATACCTTATTTATTTTTTTATAGATATTTAGTGACTACATTTATAGGGATCTGAATCATATCAAAAATGTGAGGTTCAGACCATTGATAGGAGAAAATTTTGTTGGTCAGACCTCTTTCATTTTAATTCAGTACCCCTGCTCTAGTACCTCTGTATTTAACTTGCCAGCCTGCTAGGTAGCTTACAGTTCTGACTGCCCTAATACTGTATAATGGCACAATTCTACGAAATAGAAGTGTAATGATTATCTCTAACCATTATTCCAGTTTGTAGTATCTACTAATTTATGCAAAGAATGCCACATAATCATCCAAGTAATGCATTGTGTTAGTTTTTAAGCGAAATAGCAATTACAGTGGTCTTTCTTTACAATACCAGTAGCAAAGGTGTAGATACAATGTTTTCTAACCTTTCTCTGTGGTGGCCCACTTTTTGTAACCCAAAAAATCCCAAGGCACACCTCGATTCTAGGACAGAAAAAAAAAAAGACTGCCTCTTGCAGACGCAGCACTTAGCAAGCACTTTGGACATATTGCCCTGTTGCTTCGTCCCTTTGCCCACTCATACAGGTGGTCCTCTCTGCGAGAGTCACTGTAAGGTTATTATAGTTTTGTCTTTTTATTTTTGTTTTTATTTCAATATTTTTTCTGGCCTTACCTGGAAATTCAGTTTAGTTTTAGTTTTCCTTCTTTGTGTATTTTTAGTTTTAATTTAGTTTTTATTTCACAAAGACATTTCTATTTTATTTTATACTAGCAGAATACCCGCGCTTCGCAGCGGAGAAGTAGTGTGTTAAAGAAG
>JANRMT010062857.1:2806504-2826092 GCA_026402145.1 Polypterus bichir lapradei
ATATGAATATATTTATATATATATATATATATATATATATATATATATTCAAATGTGCTAAGCAATTATATGGGAATAATGTTTTTGTTTTCTTTTTAACAATATTTTCATCTTAACATTCATTCTATTTTTCCAGGTGTTCTAATTGTTTAATTAATCCATTGTTTTCTAATTAGTGGGTCTAACACTAAAGTAGTTGCAGCCATTCACGATTGTGCTGTTTGCCTGGGTGTGTGTCTGTCATTATTAAGATACGATGAAGAAAGCAAATTGCACAGAAAATGTCTTATAATAAATGTAAAAATCATTCCTCTGTGCTTTCTTAATGTAGGATAAGAGAAGAGAAAAAAACAGCTAATTAATTGAGATCAGTGTTAGCAGTTGTCACTGATTATGAATCTGGTTGAAGCAAAAAACTGAAGCCACAGTGAACCCCTGACGTATACAACTTATCCTGCCGAATTGGGTTACTTAAGGCATAGAAGTGTGAGTGCTGGTGTGGACAGAGAGTTGGGGAGAACAGAAATGACACATCCTCGCTTTTCTACCTTTCCTCTTTTCTAAAAAGAAAACATCAAACAAGTTTTTCAGACCATTTTGGCCATTACATGTATTAGTCAAATTTTCCCCATGCTGAACTCAAAGATGAGTTCCTGCAGCAAAGAACAGCTAAAAATTAATTACATTAATTTAATTAATGTTTTCAAGTATTAGATTTTATAATACAGAATGTGTAGTAGTTTGACCATAATTTAGCAATATACACACACTGTAGTCAGAGTACACAATTATAAAAAGTTCACAGTTAATAAACACAATTTATATGCTTAATGGACTGTCAGATAACTATAATGTGACATTGAAATGCTAATTGTTGTCACCTTTTTTAATAGGATCACCTGACAGATAAATCATGGAGATACTCAGATGGCATCATTCAGTGTACCTTTAAACGGGACATTAAAATTATATTGGACAAAGACAGGTTCCCCTTGGATGAAAGTTATTTCTTATTTTTTGCAGATGGACAAGCTGAACATGGTAAGAAGTTTTAGAGTGTGAATTGTTTTTTTGTATTTTTGTTAAATGAAATGCAACTCTTCTCTACTGCCACTTTAAACACTGTTAAGTGGTTTCTCCACCAACTTTATACCTGCTCTGGGATGACTCCTGAAAACAAATTTCCATTGCTTGATGAATGTTACACACTTCAAATTGCCAGGTTAAGAACAATAATGTTAATTTCATGAGACCTGATTTGTCCATTTTAGATGTGTTCAAATAAAATGCAAACACACATATTGTTGTCAGGATGTCTGTTTGTTTGACTGTCTGTTCATCCATCTGAAACCATGAAACAATTTGGTTTCCAGTGGACCAGTTTTGTTAAAATTTAATATACTTGTTCATCAAGTAAACTTGTTGAAAAGTTCAGTTTTCATTGAGATACCTCAAATCGAGCATGCTGTACACATTTTTGAAATTGCAAAACTCCCCTTTTAAAAAAAAAAAAAAAAGTATTGGTAAATTTTCCAAATTATCTTTTAAAAGAACTCAATTACTGATTAATTCACTCTTTCCGATTTACCTTGACAGAGGTTTTTTTAATTGATATATTTTCCTGTTTTATATGCGTGATAGCCACTCCTGATGGCAAAACCGATCGACAATACAATTCATTGAAACACCAGCAGAGTCATGAGACCAGGAAGTCGCTGTCACTTTATCTGTTTGTGCTCATTGGGGGTACTTCAACATGGATTTTCAATTATTAAAAAAAAAATGTATGTTTTAAAGAAGAGTAAAGTATAATTATTCATAGACCCTCCACAACCAACAACTAAAATAGACCATCAATAGTGCAGTTTTTGTATCACTTGAGTGGGAATGTAATAGTTCTGAAGGCCATTTCAGACAGTACAAGCATTCTTTTAAGTACATGATAACTACAAGAGCTCCATTTTTAACTATTTTATACTATAAACTACTATTTAAAAAACATGCATCTTTTTGCACAATTCAATTCTGATATATCTCCTTCTGCATTAAATTCTGTTTAAACATGACAGAGGTTAGTCCCCTTTTTCTTCTTTCATCCACACTACCCCATCATTTTTAACCACAAAAACAAAGACTTTTAAAAACCCCTTTCCAGATATGTATATATCTGAAAATGCCAGCTCAGCATTATAATGTGGAAGGGTAAAAACCTAGACTTTAAAAACCCAGATTCTAATCGTACTCTGATTTGTTCTTACCTATTACCTAACCCTTCACTGATTTTATCCTGCTCATTACAATGTCTCATTCACTGACTGGTCACCTTCCATAGGAAAAAAAAAATTCATATTCCCATATAGCGGACAGAGAAGAGTTGCTTTTCATGGTACTTATTGTGTTGCTTATCTGTATGCATCTAAATTGTGTTTTGTACATTTTAAATGCTGTATGCATGCAAAAAAGGTGAATAATTTACTAGTCACTATCATTTTCAATAAATCCCCTGGCCCGCGACGTTATCGTACCTTCAAGGAATTTTCTGCCTATGTGTGCATGCTCAGTGTAGGCGAAAATCTACATCATATGTGTTTTCGGTTGTTTTAGTGTGGATGGAGCAGCTTTCATAAACAATATTAAAATGCTAGTGTTGCCAGAGATCATTTTGTTTAAAATTGACATTTTTAAATGAAAAGGTAGTACTGCGGACCCATCCCCAGTTGTTGAGTGGGTTTTAATAAAGACTAAGGTTTCAACCACTTAGACTATTAGGATGATTTGAGTTAACTTCATGAATCTTTAATAATTTTATGGTTAGAGTTAATCCTGACAACTCTCTCAAAGTTAAAATCTGAAGAGAAAAAACTATGACCAAAATGAGGTATGGATATATAGGATCACTGGACATGAGCTTACCAAACACTTTCCTGATAATTCTTTTAGGTTCGATTCACAGGCACCAACGTCAACCACTGATTTCATCTGAGAAGAAGTTAATCATTGGCCCTCCAGAGAAGCTAAGTGGCTCTCGCTCTCCACTCCTCATTAAAATTCATGGTGAATTTAGTGCACATTACTGTACTATACTTGTATTGCATTATATTCAATTTTCTTTTATTTGTATAGTATCTTGTGAATTTTCGAGAATGAGCTAAATAAAATAATGACTAACTGATTGAATACTGGGAGTTCCCAATGTCTGCTCTGGAGAGTTGGAGTGTTGACAGGTTTTTCACTGCAACCAGTCTTGTACTGGATGTTTCTTTACACTTCCTATTTGCTTTCTTAGTTCTGCAGCCCTTGCATAGTGTACTTTCCTGTCTCCCTGAAATTCTATTAGGTAACAAGTTGGGACGCTTTGATTAAACTTTTATTTTTTAAAACCCGATGGACTGAATAAGTTCCTGTATGTACCGTCTTTCTTCTCTGATTATTTATAATCATTCCATTCATTCTGCTCTCTAAGTACTGTCTTTCTGCTGTGATTATTTATAAAGAGGGCATGCATTGTACAGAAATGGGTTCGGTACTGGGCAGGAGGTAATCTCCATTGGAGACATGCTCTTTCTTAAAAACACTGTAAAGGAAAAAAGTGGGTTTATATAGTTAATGATAGTCACTCAAACTTTTGCTTTTTCATGGCTAATTACTAACTTTTTGAAAGCCATTTCATAAAACATATCATCATGATCTGCTGCGAATCTCTCCCTTGATTTTTTCCCCATTTTTTTTCGTAATTCATTTTACCATTTAACTTCTCAGAACATGCTCATCCAATTTTGTTTTCTCACTACATTTTTCCTTGAAATTTTCAGTAGCATTGCACATCTTCCATTTAGATTTTTTGTCACAACTGTTCACTGCACCTCACTTTCTTAAATGTTCATTGATTTTGCTTTCTTGGTATTTATTATCATCCCACACTCTTCCTACACTACCATACATTTCATCTGTTTGACGAGCCCTTTCAGCAAGTAAAACTCAGTGCCTTCACAATTTCACCACCTACTTTTACTCCTTCATCCATATGTTAAGGTACTTCTTTGTTAAGATGTTTAAAACAATTGGTCATTATTAAACTTTGAGATAACAATTAGGTTTAACTGATAATAATGCAAACATTTTTGGTTAACATGTTTGTTGATGGTTCCACTTTGCTACTAATACTGTTGGGTAATTTCTGATTCCACATGACCCCTGCGCTGGAAGAAGAGTGTTTGAAAAATTAGATAATGAATTAAATAAATCTGTATTTACAGATTGAGTGCAGATATCCAAAAAAGCAGTTAAACAGGATCCTAACCTGCAGTTCGGTGGGATTGGTTGTAATGGAAACCCACTGTCTAAGCAATACTCCAGTACTGATTTTGGAACTCCTGGTGCATATATTAAAATTAACTGAAACATATTGGATTGGAATGAAATGTGAGAGTTTAAATGTTTATTTAAAAGGAGTGAGATATAAAATTTGATTTAAAATGGTGGTTTAAATATTTATTTTTTATACGTATAATACATACTTTTGCTGAAACTCATCAGCTCCTTTACAACAGGTTACAAGACTGAAAATTATTTTACTACTGTTGTCTCTTTTATTCTCAGAAAATAAGCAGATTATTTTCATATAATACCTGTTAATGTATCACTAAGACACTGTTTACTTAATTTCTTTAACCTCAAGGTGCTTTCATGCTAATTGCGTGGATAACAACAGTCAGTATTGGGGTTATCCTTGCACGTTTCTTCAAACCAGTTTGGCCTGAGAGTAGAATACTTGGAGAGAAGGTCTGGTTTCAGGTGAGAGATTCAACTATTGTTATAAGGCAATTTTACTGGAAATAGCAGGTTCAGAAGATGAATTGCGGCTGTTTCGTCTAACATTTAGTACTCAGCTTTAGTTTAAAATAAAATGTTCTGGAACCGTACAGTGTACAATAATTTCTCATTTGATAGATTCAGCTTTTATGTTGCTTTCTATGACTTTTAAATAAACAGCATTACAGCTAGTTGAGTTCTTCTAAAAATACTCCCATGTTCAGGACCAGGAGGAATAAACAGATTGGTAGCTCCTATGGGACTAACCAGTTGTTGTGATATATTGAACATGACAAACCACCAATCATTCATCATCAGTTGTTTTTCATTTGACTGTTTATCAATATGTGATTAATTAAAAAGTCATTTTCTGGTTTTAAATTTATTATTATTTTTGCCTGTAGCAATTTCTCTCATTTCTCTGGTTCTTCCATGGTTAATCTGTGCCATGCTAAATTGCTTTAAATTGTGACTTTTGAAAAGACACTTTCTGCCTTGCCTGATATTTTCTGTATCTCTGACAGGTTCATCGCATATTAATGCTTTCCACAGTACTTCTCACTGCTGTTGCATTTGTACTTCCCTTTTTGTACAGAGGCGGGTGGAGTAAAGTAAGCAAATGTCAATGGTTTTGTTATTATACTTTAATGGGGACATTTTTAATATAATATTGCGCTTTATTTTGTAGCTAATTCAACACTGTTTTTAATGTGATTCTTCTTTTAAATTGACGATACTCCTCTTCTGAGGCTTTAGCAGCTATGACTTTATTTAATAGAACATTAGAAAAAAATGTGAAGTGAATAGGCCATTCAGCCCAACAAAGCTCCACAATCCTGTCCACCTAATTCCTCCAAAACAGAGTCAAATCAAGCTTTGTCCTACGATCTACCACACTACTTGTTCCACATTTCTTTGGTTCTCTTTGTGAAGAAAAACTTCCTAGCATTTGTGTTAAATTTACCCTTAACAAGTTTTCAACAGTGACCCTGTGTTCTTGGTGAACTCACTTTAACAGCCTCAATCCACTGCACTAATTCCTTTCAGAATTTTGAACGCTGCAATTTGATAGTGTCTGTTATATCTTCTGCAATGATATGACTGTGTACAGCAGAATAGAATTGAAATAAATGTTGAGGTGGAAAATTATTCAAAGTACAAAGGAGAGTAAGCCTTTCAAATCAATGTGTATTGAAGATTTTATCAAAAACTAAAATATTTTCAGTATACATAATTCTGACCCATAATTCTGTGCTTTTCTTAGCAATACTTTTATGTGCTGCATTGCAGACCATATTAAAGATGCTCAACACAGGTAGTTGACAGAGGCCATAGTTACTACAAGTGTTGAGTCAGTGTCTAGAAATGTGTGTTACTCACTGAAATTGTTGAAGTTTATTTCCCAGTTTCTGATTTCAAACTGGGGACATCCGAAGGAACTGTTTTGGCTTTTGCACATGTTTGTTATTTTCTCCATTTCAGCCATCTAAAGGCAGAGTTATGGTGCATTTATGGGTCAGGGTGTCACAACTGTAATGCATACTTACGATCTGTTTCACAAAGAGTCAAAATGTGAGCATCATCGGTGAAGTCCAAATTGCATTGTTCACTTGAGTTTATTTTAAAGTCTCAGTGTCCTTGTTTTGTTTTTGTTATGCCTTAAAAAAAGGGTTAATTCTGCAGGGCTTGTGCACCTGCCAGATATTATCAGTTACACCTGTACTGGGAAAAAGGCTTAAAATATAAGTCATTATTGAATAAGCTTGGTGGTTGGTAAATGTATGATAAGTGACAAAGATGCACATATTCGTAAATAAGATGTTGGCAATTAAATCTGTATAAACAGCTAAAGTAGAGGCCAAGCATCCCACACCAAAGATTAATTCTTAAACTTGCACCTACTGGCACCACAGGTAATTTGTAAAACTGGATTTCAAATTAGTTAATTGGCAGAAAGCAAAAAGTACACATAAAGAGGGGAATATGCATTAGAGTCCCACTGGGGTCTTTGCTTAGGCTGTTGCTCCTCTTATTTTAGTATTCATTAAACAGGTTTAAATATGGTGAAGTTCACTAGTGATATACAAAAGTCAGTGGGATAAAACACTCAGGCAGCAGCACAAATAATTTGAAAAGATCTGGTCAAAAAACTGAGCTTATGCAGGACATTGCAAAGTTCTACATGTATTCAAAATAATTCCAATTTTAAAAACAAGATGGGAGACACAATCTGGCAGGAAGCAACCTCTGAAAAGGATTTAGGGGTATATGTTCATTAAATATTCTCATTTTCTAGGCAATGTGCAGAAGTAATTAAAAGGCAAATAAAGGATAGGTTATATTGTTAAAAAAAACAGTTGAATATAAATCAAAAGATGTTGCACTTAAACTGTATAATGCATTAGTAGGGCCATTTCTATAGTATTATGTGCAGTTCTGGTCACCAAACTACCTAAAAGACTAAACAGTGATAGAAACCCTGCAGATCAGAGCAGCCAATGTCAGTGTCACAGAAAAAAAGAGCAGGTCCTACTCTGACAGACTCGGGCACTGAAACTTTTGCATCACCTTGAATATAGAAGGTTTTGTGGAGTATTGAACCAACTCTTTAAACTTCTACAAATTCTTTTCACTAAACAGCAAATCACATACTCAAGGACTGCAGTGAATATTAACGGGAAGCGCATTTAAGAGTGAAGCTAGGAAGCTCTTCTTCACACAAAGAGATATGGGAATCTGGAACAAACTACAAAGTCATTTGACTGATGTGGAAGCAATGATAACTTTTTAAATATCTCAATGAGATATTGGGACAACTTTGTTGTTTTCTAACCTAAATGTGCGTCATGGACTGACTGTCTTTTGTCAGACTTCTTATGGTCTTGTATGAGAAACAAACATGGAATTAGACTGTCATGAAGAAGCCAGTTAAAATGAAAGTCTGGTGTTATCATGGCCCATTCTAGGTGGTGCTGCATAGTTCTGCTCTTTATCTAATTCAGAGTGTTTAAGTGACAGAGGTTACTATAAATGACACCATATTAACAAGATTTAATTTTGTAATGATGGATTTGTGCCTCTCGGCTTCAAAAATACTCTGAACACATCACAAACGAGTTAGAGTTTTGCAATTGTAATTAACTGTGCAATAAATGGAAGATTATTCTCTGTAAATTGATGGACTCGAGAGGCACTCTTTGACCTGTTATTTTTTGACCCATTTGTGTTATGTTTAGCATGCAGGGGTTCATCCTTACCTTGGTTGCACTGTAATGAGTCTTGCTGTTCTCCAAATTATTATGGCCATCCTTAGACCACCTCCCAATACTCAACGGTGAGAACAAACATTTTTTTTTGTATTTATTTTTGCATGTTCAGACATCCATGTATCCCCTCCTGGAAGTAACTACTTCTAAGGTTGTAGGAAGTAATAGGTTACATTGTAGTGAGCCAATCCTGTATGGTATGCCAGTCCATTGCAAGACACCTTCACTGAGTCATCCAATGCCAATTTAAATCCACCTCCTAAACTAACAACTGTCCTTAGACTGTGAGAGAAACCAAAATGAAAGAAGTTGAAATATGCCAACTCCACATAGAAAAGACCCTATCTTGGAAGTGACCTTAAGACCAAGCTTAGTGAAGTATATAGTCACCATGCCACCTTTACCCATTAACAGTCTTTGATCTCTGTGTCACTACCTTGTATATCCTCACTTGTCAGTTATAGCAAAACCTGGAAAAATAGAATGTAATGCAGCTCCTGTTTTCTTTTTCTACATATTTGAGATATGAATTTGTATTCTCCCTCTCCTTCTAGCTTAGAATAGCCAGGACAGAAGTGTAATGTGTACCCACACTATGAGCAAAGTAGGAACCTTCCCTGCCTGGAGAGCCAGTCCATTGCACGTTGCACTCACATTCACTCACTTCGGGACAGTTTGGAGTCATCGGTCACCCTGAATTGCATGTCTTTAATATATGGAAGGAAATCGGGGGAATCTCAGATGTGGAGAGAAGAATACACAAACTCTAGTGAGGCAGTGACTGGGTCCATTAATCTCAAGCCAAGAGGCAGCAGCAATAACAGTATCACCACCATGCCACTCTGAATCATGGCCACCAAATTTTATAAATAGTTATTTTCCAATCTAGTGTGGCATTCTAGTTAGGTTTGGGCTGAAATTTGTTAGTTTTTTTTTTTTTTTTGTAAGTTTTTTCATATAACAATACAACTATATGCTGCTTACATTTAGATGTAATTATATGATAGGTGCCAAATCAAAAGGTTTGGCGGTGCATGAGGGAGAAAGGAGTAACACAGAAGTATGTGAGGAATGTCCAGGATATGCATGAGGGAATGAGGACCTGGGTTAGAGGCAGTGTTGGGATAACAGGTGAGATCTCAGCTAGAGTAGGGCTGCAAAAGATGTCTTATGTAAGCCGTTATCTCTTTGATCTGGTTATGGATGTGTTGACTATTGGGATAAAAGACCAATCCCCCTTTTGCATTTTTTTTGTTGATGACATTGTCTTGTGTAGGACCAGAAAAGGAGAGATGTGTAGGAAAGTACATGAAAGTAGGGTGAAGTGGTATAGGCAAGTCATGAGTGGTGTAGTAATGAATATGTGGGCAAAAGAGTGATGGTAATTGAAGTACTGGGAAAGAGAAACTGGCCGGGGGCAAAGCTAAGGTGAAAAGATAGAGTGAAGGAAAACATGAAGAAAAAGGATCTGGCTGGAGAGGACAGAAATTGAGCTGTTTGGTGAAGGTTGGTCAAACACCATCCACCCCAAATAGAACTGGAAAAATATTAACAAATAATTAGACCAAGAGGAAGCTGGACATAAATGTCTTATTTGATATTTTATGTTTCACCTTTATTTATTGGTCAATTGCTTTGTCACCTCCCAGCCCTTATACCCAGGTTCCATTTGTGATCAGGGTGCCTTTCATGTGGAGGTTACACAGGTTTACTGTCACAGTCTAAGTTGAATACCAACTTTAATTTCAATGCTATGGATGTGGCTGCAAGTGAATGTGAGTGCCTAAGTTGAGTCCCTTCTACCTGTATGTTCTTGAATGGAATAAGCAGCAAAGGGGGTGGATGGAAAACTGCTGATTTTGACAATTGTTTGGTATTTCATTATTCATGAATGGGTGAAATTAAATGCTCACTCAGTTTTATGCTTAATAATGCTTTAAGGTTAATCAACTTGTTTGATCTATACTGATCAGTATCAAGTATCTAATTGCAATGGGTGTGTTTCTGTGTTCCCTTATGAGTTTAATTAGAAATAATACAACCATTATTATCTCTAAAAAATCAAAATAAACTTAGATCTGCATTTGAGAACCTAAAAAGTTAATCCTGATATAAAATTAAACATTTCACATTGAAAGTATTGTTGTTTATTCCTTTTCAGGAGATTTATATTTAACTGGGCTCACTGGGGCACAGGCACTGCTGCTAGAATAATAGCTGGTAAGTCCTAATTCTTTTGAACCACTTTAGCTCTGTCATCTGCCAAGGACTGTTGGGTCCTTGTGCCATTTCTTACTAATAGTATATGATATATATATATCAGAAATACAAGACTTCTGAATATGCACAGAGCTGCTGCACATAACCACTTCTGGTCTTCCTATAGTAAATACAAGCCAGTTCACACTGTTTGCACTACATCATGGTAGTAGCCCTAATGAGGGAGATATCGCCATCAATTATATTAAGACACAGTTTACATTTTTGGGTTTTTTTTTTGTCTAAAGTTTTTGTGTTTTTGCTAAAAAAAAATTCAACGCTTACACAAAAAATTCACCATTTGTAAATCCAAGCAATTTAATACATATTCACAGAAGCAATTTTTTCACAAAATGGTCAGATTGTGGTGCATTCAAACAATACAGGACCAGTGATGTACTTCATGGCCTCACTTCCAGTTTGGGTGCTATCCCGTACAGATTTTATATGTGTGCTCTATATTAAATACATATGTACATTATATATAAACAATATTTATTTTTGTTTGCAGTTGCTGCGATGTTTTTAGGGACAGATCTGCAGGCCCTTGATTTACCAGATCCTTGGGACACAGCTGCCCTTGCTGGATTTGTAGTTTGGCACATTTTAACTGAAGTTGTCCTGGAGCTGCACAATTTTGTAATTCTTAGGAATGGTATGTTTGTAAACTGTGCTTCAGTACAACATTTATTTATTATTTCTTTACTGTGCAACTACCTACTGTATGCCCTATAGGGTGGGAGGGTTCTATTAGTATATTGTCCATCTCTTGGATACATGCATTTTTTTTTCAATTCCTTACATTATTTTAATAAAAACTCAATTTCTTACAATTTGTACAGTCATTTTAGTGGCTATCTTTCTAAATTATTATAATGCAATTAACAAAAAATGTAAAGAAGTGTTCTATTGTTGCTATTTTTTTTTTTTACTTTTATGAACGTATACAATACCTCCTTAAGATATCATTTACTTTTTATTGCTCTTAAAATTAAAATTAGGATCCAGGCAAATATATATTTAGCATAAAACTTTGTTTTTCACTATTTCAGCTAAGAGCATTTCAGAAGACAATGTGAAAATCATACAGTCATCTCATGATGAAGCACAGGTAAGAAACATCTTCAAAATACACTAACATAGTACACAGTTACACCTAAAACAGAGTGCCAATGTTGTGCAATAGCACTTTTTATCCTCTGTTGAAATTCCCCATTTTATAATTGTTTAGGCTGATGCTTTCACAAGTTACAGATTCTTTTAAATGATAAACATTTGGTTCAAGTGTTGACTTCAAGTGTAAAGTATGTCCACACTACTAACCTCCATCCAAGCTAGTGTTTTCACTTCATTTACGAAAGTATCTACACACACAAACAATTGAAAATGCAGGTTAGTGCATGCTAGGTTAGTATGAAAGGACTTGATTACCAAGTAACATCTATTTCTTTTTTTTCTTCTTTCTTTTATCAGGGACATTGTTTTAAAAAGGTGGTTTTAGCTGTGTATGTAATTGGAAATGCAGCTTGTTTATTTGCACTACTGGTTGCGGTCTATAATATATAAAAGAAGACTGAGGAAGAAACCTGAGTGAAAAAATCCAATTTTCCATTTGAAGAATTGCCTCATTTGATGGAAAAATTACTGCACTGTTCACTTATAAAGAACATTTTGTGTTCACCCTCAAAATGGCAGGCCATTCTGCTATAGACATAGCAGTTCTGTATGTTTTAAAAATTAATCCCCAGATCTTGTTTTTTAAATTTTTATTAGAAAGTATTTTCTATCTTTAGAATTTGTTGCTTTTTAAAGAAACTGTGGATTATATACATTACTTGTATTCAGGAAACCTCAGGGCTGTTTTAGCTTCATCTGTTGTACTAATGTTGCTTTTTATTGAGGCATAACATTTCACAATATTTTTATGAACTTGAAACTTGATCAATATTTTTTATTGTACAAATTAACCTACAGAAATTATTATTATTTTTTTTTTTTAGAATATACAGTACTTTTTAATGGTATAGTTAACAAATTGCTCAAAATATTGAACTGATACCCTGATATTCAGGAAAGGAAATGCCTTATTGTGCAATATTTGGGTTCACTATGTACTGATTTGGCAGGGACTAGCTGAAGGTTAAGTGCCTATGCTTTAGTGACAATTTTATGTTTACTTTAAAAACTGTACCTGCTGTACATAGTATATGTCACATCCTCCCCTATATATTTTTTGAACTCCCGGTGATCACAGTGAAGTCTGTTGGCTACTGTCTATATAAACATTACATTTTATGCTAAATTTATGAACATCTATGGGAGCAATACATTTATACAACCAATTCCTTTAATATTAGGAGGTTCCCATCCAAAATGAATTTTGACTGATTTATGCGTATTTTTTAATAGGCATTGTCAAGTTCCCTATCTTTCGTTAGTTTCCACGTTTAAAAACAAACTTCATTTAAATAAGTGCTGAGAATCTATTATCTTCATTGTTGGAATAAATTATTTTTCTCAGTCTTTGGTTTATGCATTATTGATTTCACCCAAAATTGGTATGCGTATCGAGTGCTACTATGGAACTTGGCCTACAGTGTTTCATTCCTGTCCCCAAATTTTTTTTTTGGTAACCACAAAGAGATGGAAAATTATCTTGAGGCACTAAAGATACACACTGACAATAGTCACGCAGCTTCAGAGACGTGTCGCTGTCTGGGGAGAATCTGGCTGTTTTGCCCAGAATCACACAGGTTTTTTCTCAGGCTACTATGGTTTCCTCTCACATACTTAAGTTGCACATTTTAAGTGGGACTTAAAAGTAAGAAACTTTCAGTGGCACAGTCATAGCACTGCCCCTTCACAACAAAGATATTAGGATTCAAGTCCCAAGTGCTTCCTGTGTGCACTTTGTTCTTCCCATGTCCACATGAGTTTTCTCTGGGTGCTCTGGCTTCCTCCCACAATCCAAAGATATGCAGCTGAGGTGAGATGATCATGCTAAAGTGGTCCCTGATGTCTGTGTTCATCTGCAATGGGTGGTTCCCCCCTCCAAGTGTTATTCTTGCTTTTGTATCCAGTGCATGCTGGGATAGGCTCCAGCTTTCCCACAACACTGCTCAGGATAAGGTGAATGGATGGAATGGAAACTTTGAAGTCAGTCCCTGGGAATGTGTCTATGCAATTTTCTGCAGTTTTTTTTTTTTCCAAACCTGTATATTGTAATACAGGATCTTACAGGATTGCACCAGGCAAATGACTTACCAGTCTATCAGAGGGCAAACTCCCACATAAAGGGCCAGCCTAAAGTTGACATTTAACCTAACTTGTATGTTTTAAGGATATGGACAACCTTGCGAAAACTGATGTTGACATGAGGACAAGGAGTTTCCAGTCAGGATTCCAGTATCTAACAGTCTAAAAACAGACAGTTCGGTCAGCTGTATTCTCCGAATTTACAATAGACTGGCATCCCACTGAATGAGTCTTCCATTGGCATATTTTTGCAAAGATAAACTCTAATTTCTCCATCATCCCAGTGCTTTATGTGAAAGTGGTAGTGGAATTTGTCTCCTTTGTGAAAACTCTCAGCATTGCTAAAGCAATTATTGTAGTAAACAACTTAAGATTGTGGCCCATTTTTATTTCCAAGTGCCTTACAAATTTTTAATCATGCACACAATGAAAAAGAAATTGTGTTAAACAGATATTTGCAAGCATAGGGGAAAATCCAAACGAGAGGACATCTTCAGTGTTTCAAAAAGCATTCAAATAAAATAAGGAGAACAAGAAACTGAAATTCAGGCTTTAACAAAGTCCAAGGCAATCCAATTGGTTGTACTTTTCTACTGCATGCAACATGTTTTAAAAATAAATGAAAGGAGAGTAAATATACAAAGTAAACCAAATATTACTTCTAGGTTATGCTAGAGCCTTTTTTATAATGATCAGGTTATAATAAACTTAACAAAATCCACTAAAAAGACTTTAATCAATAAAGTGTATACATTAAGTGGCACTAGAATTCTATTTTCTAAAGTACTTTTCCAGTGACTGAATAAAGTCTCACCCCTTTAACCTCTTTAGCGTTAGTCCTGAGCATCACACGGCTTGTGAAAACAGTGTTAGAAGTGTTAGTCCCGAGTGTCACACATGCAACTGTATAGATGCATCTCGCATTAGCATTAGACCTGAGGATTACTCAGGCTGTAAAAGTGCGAACGGCGTTAGTCCCAAGTGTTACTCAGGTACCAGAATAGGCGTGTCTTAGGTAAGCGTCGGGCCCAAGCGTTACCCGAGCCACTGGTGTAGATGTGTGTTCTGTTAGCCTCGTAATGGTGTCTTGCAAGAAAAGATTTTCAGCAGCCCAAGTGTTGCATGCTCTTGACAGTGATACGAACAGTGATGCTGAAGAGCTTCTCATCAGCAGTGATGTCAAAGTGAACCTATCTTCAGGCAGTGAAACTGAAAGTGACGCTCACGTTTGAGTTTCTGTTGACCCTGCTTCAAATAAACCGGCACCAAGTCGTTTTGATTTTGTGGGGCAGCCAGAAGAAAAGTGAACATTGATAGCCAAGCTCCACTTACTTATTTGAAGTTATTTCTTGATAATGACGTGAATAAAAGAATTGTTGAGACAAACTACTATACTGAACAGTGCTGGGTAAATAAATGACTGTACAACTAAGCAGTTCCCCCGTTCAAAAATATACCACACAAAAGACATTTTGACAGTATATACAGTATTAGCATCGTCATTATTATTAATTTCATATCATCATCAATATTATTCATTTATATCATTATTATACTTTTAGTGTTTTGCATGTTTTACAGGAGAAAGATGAGACTTAGTAAAAAAAAAAAAAAAATTTCAAGCCAAAAAAATGTGATGCTTTTTACATTTTTTTGAGAAAAAAAAATGACACTATGGAGGTTAAACAAAGTCAATAAAACTGAACCTTACACTTTAGAACCTCCTACGCAAAGGAAACTTGAAATCAAATTAAAAATTTCACTGTTTTCTCTAAAAGGCGCATTTTTCTCAACAAATTCTATTTTGTACCATGGCATTCTGCATTTAGACATTTGTTTCTGTGGTTAGAAAACATCCCAGGCTCCCAGCGAGATGCTGCTGAACTCCACTGTGACATATCCAGAACCTGTACCAAAAAAAATATATATATAATTTTAAATTAAATGTAACAAACTCCTACATCTCACCCCACATTATGTACTTGACTCTGTAAGTTAAGCACTTTTTACATTAGGGTCCCACTGCCCACTTCTTCTACTTTGGTCCACACATAGTTAAGGGCAGGGGTGGGCAGTGCAGTGGCTGCAGGTTTTTGCTCCAACACAATTGCTTAATTAAGAAGCACTTGTTACTCAAGTAACACTTCTGCTTCATTTTAGTTGTCTGTCTCTTTAAGATTTTGAATCCTTATGGCTTATTTTACTCTTGAACAGCTGTATTCTCAGTTTTAAATTGCTCCTTATTAGAAATAAGATGCAAATGACAAAAGAAACCAGCATTTCTCCATTTAGCTTGTTTCCATTTACACCTGTGTGCACTATTTTGCTCAATTATATACTTGGAAGGAAAGTAAAGAGAAAAAAGTGAAGGAATGAGAATTACTCGTCTGTTTTAGACTTCAAATCATTTGCACGAGATCCTTAGAAAAGAAAAGAAAAATCTGGGATATGAGAATGACCTGACATGGCAGAGTTAATGCACTAACAAGCCATGAAATTACATTATTGGCAAGGATAGTTGTCTAATTAAGCAACTAAGTTGGAACAAAATCCTGCAGCCACTACGGTTCTTCAGGACTGACTGTGCCCACCCAAGGCTAAGGAGTCAATCTGATTATTATTATTATTATTATTATTATTATTATATATTTATATATTATATATAAAAAAATCCTGGGAGTAGACAAGACTTTTTCAGAGAGATACATTCAAGTCCTGCGAGATGAGACTTTGTGCCAAGAGATTTAGCCACGCCCAGGGCTGAAAATAAAAGACAAAGAGTAGATGACAAAGTAGAACATCATAAAGAATTAAAAAACATTGGCGCGATACACTTGCAGAGCAGGTTAGATATAATGAAAGTACTAAAATTTGAAAGTCTCAAAAAAATGATTGTAAAGGTCGCATTAGCGCAAACGGAAATTATTACTCAGTGAAATAGCGAAAAGAGACCGAATATACTGTTCTGATTTCAACTTTAAACCAGAGACTTGTAGATCGTCTAATTCGTGTTACCATCAGGGAAAAGTAGTGTTTCTTCCCAATGAAGAGGAGTATCTGCGCGAATTAAAAGACTTGTTTGGTGAAAGTGAAATCCGCATACGCGTGCGGCAGAGACGCAAAGTGGCTGGCGTGTAGTACAGGCCAGGGGGATGGCGAGCGAAGCCCCCTAGTGTGTGTGTGTGTGTGTGTGTGTGTATATATAATATATATATATATATATATATATATATATATGTGTGTGAGAGAGAGAGATACTGTATGGCCAAAGGTATGTGGACACCACTCCAAATTATCGAGTCCAAGTGAACCAGCCACACATATTGTTTAAAGGGGCATAAAATTCAAGCATATAGCCATGAAGACTCCAACGCTGACAGTAGAATGGGTTATACTAAAGACCCTAATGACTAAGCATGGCACCATCATGGAATGCCACCTTAATCACAAGTCATGACTAGAAACATCTGCTCTGCTAGGTCTGCCCTGGTGAAATCTAAGTGCTATTGTTGTGAAGGGGAAGTGTCTAGGAACAAAAACGGCAAAACTGCTCGGCCATGAAGTGGAAAACCATGGAGGTTCACAGAGTTGAGCCGCCAAGTGCTGAAGCACATTGCGCAAAAAAATTGCCTAATCCTGTGTTCTGTCACTCTGGAATCAACATCAGAAAAAGAATTGTGTGTTCAGAGCTTCATGAAATGGGTTTCCATGGCTTGAGCGGCAGCACACAAGCCTAAGATTGCTATTTACAATGCCAAGCTTTGCCAGAGTGGTGTAAAGCAGGCCGCCATTGGACTCTGGAGCACATGTGCTCTGGACTGATGAACAACTCTTCACTATCTGGTAGTCTGACAGACTAATCTGGGTTTGGAGGATACCAGGAGAGCCTTACTTTGTGGACTGCATAGTGCCTACTGTAAAGTGTGGTGGAGGAGGGGTGATGGTTTAAGATGGTTTCTAAGGGTTTCAGTGAAGTGTGCTGTTATTGCTACAGCATACAATGACATTTTGAACAATTGTGGTGTTTCTAACTTCGTGACAGAAGTTTGGGGAAGACCTTTTTCTGTTCTAGCATGATTGTGTCCCTGTCCACAAAGCCGAGTGTGTAAACACATGAAGAAACTCGAATGGCCTGCACAGAACTCTGATCTCAAAAACACTTCTGGAATGCCAGTTTTGCGCTAATGTTTTTGTCCAAAATCAGTACTTGGCTTTACAAATACTCTTTTAGTTGAATGGCACTAATTCCCACAGACACACTCCAAAATCATGTTGAAAGAAAAGTGGAGGCCTTTCTGGCTTTGGGAAATTTGGGGGGAAACTCCATATTAATGCCCATGGTTTTGGAATGGGATGTCCAACAAACGGATAGGTGTGATGGTTGGCCATAAAGTGTATACCTGCATGAGGCACAAAACAAACATACAATAATATTTACAATGTCTTTCACTGCACTGCACCCTCCCAAACATGCACACTCCTAAACTGTAAAATAATTTGCAACACAATTAAGACCCTAGACAATTGGAACCATGATATGAATATCAAAGCAAGTCCCAATGACAGTTTGAACTGTCCCAAGTGAAGTAATTAAATGCAGGAAATAGGAGAGGCTGACAGCTAAGTAACAAATACACCTGAAAAATATCCTGAATTTCCTTAGTCCGTTTTCGTCATCCTTTTCCTTTTCTGAAATACTGATGAATTATAAGACCTGAATGAAGCTACCAGGATGACAGATAATGACAGGAACGTCTCTCACTGTGACTGAACTGCTACTGCTGCTGATCGACTTGCCTCATTCTTCTTCAGAACAGCCGCTTTTAAAGCTTTCTTGCGGGACTGAACAGAGCTGTCAGTAGCCCAGTTCGAGAAATCCCTTATAGGGGCAGTTATCAGAAACACAAACTGACAACAAGGGGTGCAATGTAAACAATGAAAGAAATTTAAAAAATTAAACAAGTAAACAATGAAAGACGTACAGATGCAGATTACAATACGTCTTAACAGGAAAGAACCAAAGGGGCGTGCGTACTTTAATTATCTTACCTTTGACTGCTCCGCCGTCTTATAAGCAGATTTCATTGGAGAAGAAGGAGATGATTTACATCGTATTGGAATTTCTGAAAACAGAAGACGCAACAGTTACATCCAAATAGCTGACTTCCTTAATTTTGTGAGCCCACTGTTTCCAATAAAAGGTCAGTCAATCAGCTCTTGTTTAATAAAGTACCCTTCATACAGCACTCAACAGCAAGACGCCTTATACTGTACAGCAAACACAAGCACAATTCAAAGTAAAGGCGTAACGAGAGGGAATGACACCCAGCAGCACTGGATGCAGGTCAAGCATCACCCCTGCATGAGACGTCAAGGGCTTCATTAATAAAACGTTGAGCGACTTCAGTGTGAAAATGCGCATACGACAACATCAGAAAAATAATTGAATTTCTAAAACCTGTCGCAGTTGATGAACGCGCCTCAAACAAGCTCCAGCCAAGAACGACCATATATGAACCATGCTAATCAACCACCTCATGCATATGCAATCACGATAATCCCCCTGCGGAAACTGCCTTATCGCATGCTGTAGTGCGAGACAGAAGTTCTCATCTGTAAAATGTAAAATAACTTTTATTTGTTGTCAGAAACAAGAGCAAACACATTAAATGACAACATGTTATTGCTGCTGTGAATGCCATGAGCTCCAGCCACATTATGCCTGCCATAAAAAAAAAAGTCCGATGTCTGTAGACCAGCGCTTCCCGATTGGGGGTGCGGTGCGAGCAACTGTTGCTGGGGGTGCCAGAATCCATCGAGGAAGAAAAATGAAAAACATTAAAATCTTAATTTATCTATCCATTCCTAAATAATTAAATGGGCAGGCTATTTCGTATCAGTGCAATACACTGCTTGTTAAAACGGATGACTTCCGCTCTTTCGCGCACTTAGTGCTGCGTGGGTATTATGATCATATCTGTTCAAGTTCTATTTAA
>JANRMT010062857.1:2846092-2859124 GCA_026402145.1 Polypterus bichir lapradei
GCTTCGATGCATGTACTCCATAACAAAAAATAACGCATTTAATCACACTTTCAATTCCAAGCAAAGGGGAACTTTTGTCAATGCATGATTTCCTGGTACATCAATTACACTGATGCACACATCACAGCTACAAAAATGTTACACTCGGAATGAAGCGCGTTCCTGATCGGAGGAAAATTTAATTTCAAAAAACTACCCGAGCGAAGCCTTGATAAAAGCATGGTTTTGTGCACAGTGAAAACCAAGCAAAATTAGATGCATTACAGAAAGCGGACTTTGTGGCTCTTACTGGGGATCATTGGACTTCCGTGACCGTTAGTAATTCTAATTACATCTAATTACAAAATGTTCAATGATCACACTGTTTTAGCCTAATGTACAAAATAATTTTGGCTAAGGTTACTCAGAGTTTAAAGATTAAGTTGGTCAAATTACCTTTTATGTTTCTGACTTATTTTTTTAAGAAGAAAAACTGCACTTTATGTTGAAATTCTGGTTATTATTATTTAAAGACAATACCATTCTGAAAATGTACTTAAAGTACTTAAACTACCACTTTATTTTTAAGTCTGCCCAATTTTAACCAGGGATGATATTTTTGTTTCTGTTTTGAATTCAAATGCAGTTTAAAAGCATTTTTTTTTTTCAGAAATTAAAAGAGCTTGAGTTTACAATATTCATGTCCATGTCTATTATTTGATTCTGTCGCCCACTAAAACCCTTTTAAATTAAAAAAACACATTTGCGATTTGGGGCAAATTTACGTGTGCGATTACATACGATTAATCAAGATTAATTATTACACAGCCTCTAATTAATTGGATTAATTTTTTTAATCGAGTCCCACCCCTAATATATATATGTAGATATATATGTAGATTTGTATATATATATATATATATATATATATATATGTGTATATACAGTATGTATGTAGATATGTATATGTGTATACAGGGAGTGCAGAATTATTAGGCAAATGAGTATTTTGTCCACATCATCCTCTTTATGCATGTTGTCTTACTCCAAGCTGTATAGGCTCGAAAGCCTACTACCAATTAAGCATATTAGGTGATGTGCATCTCTGTAATGAGAAGGGGTGTGGTCTAATGACATCAACACCCTATATCAGGTGTGCATAATTATTAGGCAACTTCCTTTCCTTTGGCAAAATGGGTCAAAAGAAGGACTTGACAGGCTCAGAAAAGTCAAAAATAGTAAGATATCTTGCAGAGGGATGCAGCACTCTTAAAATTGCAAAGCTTCTGAAGCGTGATCATCGAACAATCAAGCATTTCATTCAAAATAGTCAACAGGGTCGCAAGAAGCGTGTGGAAAAACCAAGGCGCAAAATAACTGCCCATGAACTGAGAAAAGTCAAGCGTGCAGCTGCCAAGATGCCACTTGCCACCAGTTTGGCCATATTTCAGAGCTGCAACATCACTGGAGTGCCCAAAAGCACAAGGTGTGCAATACTCAGAGACATGGCCAAGGTAAGAAAGGCTGAAAGACGACCACCACTGAACACACAAGCTGAAACGTCAAGACTGGGCCAAGAAATATCTCAAGACTGATTTTTCTAAGGTTTTATGGACTGATGTAATGAGAGTGAGTCTTGATGGGCCAGATGGATGGGCCCGTGGCTGGATTGGTAAAGGGCAGAGAGCTCCAGTCCGACTCAGACGCCAGCAAGGTGGAGGTGGAGTACTGGTTTGGGCTGGTATCATCAAAGATGAGCTTGTGGGGCCTTTTCGGGTTGAGGATGGAGTCAAGCTCAACTCCCAGTCCTACTGCCAGTTTCTGGAAGACACCTTCTTCAAGCAGTGGTACAGGAAGAAGTCTGCATCCTTCAAGAAAAACATGATTTTCATGCAGGACAATGCTCCATCACACGCGTCCAAGTACTCCACAGCGTGGCTGGCAAGAAAGGGTATAAAAGAAGAAAAACTAATTACATGGCCTCCTTGTTCACCTGATCTGAACCCCATTGAGAACCTGTGGTCCATCATCAAATGTGAGATTTACAAGGAGGGAAAACAGTACACCTCTCTGAACAGTGTCTGGGAGGCTGTGGTTGCTGCTGCACGCAATGTTGATGGTGAACAGATCAAAACACTGACAGAATCCATGGATGGCAGGCTTTTGAGTGTACTTACAAAGAAAGGTGGCTATATTGGTCACTGATTTGTTTTTGAATGTCAGAAATGTATATTTGTGAATGTGGAGATGTTATATTGGTTTCACTGGTAAAAATAAATAATTGAAATGGGTATATATTTGTTTTTTGTTAAGTTGCCTAATAATTATGCACAGTAATAGTCACCTGCACACACAGATATCCCCCTAAAATAGCTAAAACTAAAAACAAACTAAAAACTACTTCCAAAAATATTCTGCTTTGATATTAATGAGTTTTTTGGGTTCATTGAGAACATGGTTGTTGTTCAATAATAAAATTATTCCTCAAAAATACAACTTGCCTAATAATTCTGCACTCCCTGTATATGTATATATGTGTTTGTGTGTGTATATATATGTGTATATATGTATATATATGTGTGTGTGTGTGTGTGTATATATATATATATGTGTATATATGTATAACAATGTATGTATGTATGTGTCTATATGTGTGTGTGTATAGCTTTGATCACTGAGTGCAAGGGAAAAATAATAAAATGTAGTCTATAAGTTATTAAACAGTAAAACATTAACGTTTTAAGAAGTAAAGGTACATTGAGCACTACTGGAGTGGTTGCGGGTAAACCACATTTTAAAGACGGTATAACAGAAGAGGTAAGTAGTACTAACAGCAGCTAAAATGTATATGGATCATCTCTCGGTAGTAGATCCCTTTTGAAAGGCGCTACACGACGGCTGTGGTATAGAAATTACATTTTCTATGTGAAAGTCCAAATTTCTGCCTCTAATAATGTGCCTTACCAGCAATTAAAGAAAATTAGTTTTGTGTCCTCTGCAGTGTTAAGAGAGAAAGGCTTTGGTTTGGGATAAACGGAAAAAAGGTGTAAAGAAAGGAAAGTTGCCTTTTTCTTTTCTTTTATATAGTATAGAGAGATGTGTTCGCTGACGATATGAGCGCCTTTTGGGGACAGTCGCGGTGGGTCTTGTGCAGACCGCGCGCCGGCTGCTTGACTTTGGCTGGGCAGGAGACGCCAGTTTTTGCAGACACGTTCACATGATCAAAAGTCTCCGCGCTCTTTAGAGGTCATTCATATACAAAATACCCGCGCCTCGCAGCGGAGAAGTAATGGGTTAAAGAAGTAATGAAAAAGATAAGGAAACATTTTAATAATAACGTAACATGATTGTCATGAGTGTTGCTGTCATATACATGCCTGCCTAAATAAGTCACCCTCGCTTCGCTCTTACTTTTTTACCGTTCATTTAATCATGGCTAGTGGCGGAAAAATTATAAAATGGAAGGAGGATTACACTGAGTATGGCTTTACCAAAACAATTATTGATGGCGAATCGATTATTCATAAAGCTTGAATTGGTGATCTGTTTTTGTGTGTTAACCTCATATTTTTTCATACTTCTTCTCAAACCAAGGTGGTGCGAGGCTAAAATGAATTGGGATGCGCTGATCAATGTTATCGGTGTACCAGGAAATCATGCATTGACAAAAGTTCCCCTTTGATTGTAATGCAAAGTGTGATTAAATGCATTATTTTTTAACGCGTTATGGAGCACATGCATCGAAGCTTCTCAGCTGTGCTTGTGCTAAGAAAATTAAACATTTTAAAAATAACGTAACACGATTGTCAATGTAACCTTTTGTAAGTAGTGCCTGGAGGATTCAGTGTGGAGAAAGTCTAGAGACAGAGTGTGTATTAACTTGTGGATTTCTCTGTATTTGGTGGCAGTGTGACGAAGTTGCTTCGGAAGACGGCGTTAGCCGCGGAGCTCAGCTCAGAGCGAAATGAGGTAAATGGGAGGGGAGATGATGACGTGACTCCCCCACCCGCCTTAACTGTCAATCCCCCACAAACACAGTCTCTCGGAATTTGCATAAGCACACCCCTTCACCTGCAATTTTAACTTAGTTACAAAGTGATCAAAACTCTCGTTTATATCCTGCGTCCTCTCATTAAACTTGTATCCCGCATTACCCGTGGGCACGAAAAGCACCAGCGGCAGCCTGTCTATTAAGTTAATTTAAAGTTTAGGTTTTACCTCGCTTTGTTTCCGAAGTAGCTGTACTGATGAATATGGTAGTATGTCACTCGCTCGCTTCTTAATGTTTCGCTGCCTTCTCAATTATATAATGCATGTTTTGTTCAGCGTATTTTGGAGCTCTTCCTGGTTTTCTACATAGTGCGTTGACAGTCAGTTCACGTGATTACGTGGGCGGCGTAATGATGTCACACGAAACTCCGCCCCCACGGCGGTCAAGCTCAACTCCATTACAGTAAATGGAGAAAAATACCTTCCAGTTATGACCATTACGCGTAGAATTTCGAAATGAAACCTGCCCAACTTTTGTAAGGAAGCTGTAAGGAATAAGCCTGCCAAATTTCAGCCTTCTACCTACACGGGAAGTTGGAGAATTAGTGATGAGTGAGTGAGTGAGGGCTTTGCCGTTTATTAGTATAGATATATATATATATACAACAATTACATTAACAATCATGTTACGTTATTTTTAAAATTTTTCCTTTTCTTTTTCATACCTTCTTTAACACACTACTTCTCCACTGCGATGCGCGGGTATTCTGCTAGTACTGTATATATGGCAGATTCAAGTTTCTGAGTTGGAAATTCCAAGTAAACACATCACAAACTTGGAGCTATAAGTCGGATAATTTGTAGAAAACAAAGGTACCTGAATTGTTTAAGTTGTGACGTACTGTAACTCCAACCTTTCACATTAGTCAATTGTATAAAA
Organism: Polypterus bichir lapradei; assembly: GCA_026402145.1. Taxonomy (NCBI): domain Eukaryota; kingdom Metazoa; phylum Chordata; class Cladistia; order Polypteriformes; family Polypteridae; genus Polypterus; species Polypterus bichir. Next base: position 2,851,002 of record JANRMT010062857.1, read on the forward strand.
CATAAATATAACTTGCTCAGCCAGAAATGGCATGTTTGCCTTTTAATTGTATTTGAGGGGAAGTGATACAAATGTAATGTTTCTTTTTTTTGCTTTTTATTTTCACTAATTTTTTTTTTCACTTTTTTTGTAGACCAAGTAACAAATCATTTCATTTCTACCTACCTACCAACCAAAATCCCCAGCACTATGAGATGTCTCTGCCATTCTGCACCCTTAAAGATGAAGGTGCCAGAGCAGTTCTTCACAGTGATGACAGAGAGGAAACATTTTTGGTTCCCAAAAGACTCATCCATATGAAGGTTCCAGAAAGAACCTTTTATTTACTTATTTAGATCCATAACAATTTCCACAAACAGCCATAAATAGATAACAGATTTGCAAAACAACAATAATGAATTATTTTAAAAGGACTCTCGTTGCATACAATGACGGAAGCTGATTCTCAGGTTTCTAAATCTGTTAGTGTCCTGTTAAGTAGACTACCATACATTAAAGATTTCAGATTTTGTTAATCAGTCAGCCAAGCTGTATTGTGCCGAGTTGATCGAGTTGTGTATTTCTCACATTTACTCTACAGTGGTGTGCATGACTTCCGCAAAAAGCGCGTCAGGTGATATCTAACATTAAGTCGACAATGATCACGTTGTTCTCTATTGGAAATTGTTAATAGAAAGTTTCCCCTTGTACACACTGGTAGTCAGTGACATAGTTCTGCTCAAAAGTACCGGTAAAAAGTGACCAGAGCAGTGCCACACAAAATTTCATTTTTGCACTGTGACAGATTTCCTGCACACAATGTGTTCCATGGCAGCCAACCTGCATACACCGCATTGTCAGTCGAAAAGTTTTTGACCAAAAATGTTCTGGTTGCTGCTTTGCACAAACTGCATTGCCTAGATCATGCTCCCTGTTATATGTTTTTGTCCCTGAAATTAAAACTGAGACTGAAGGAAGACGATTTGCTACCATGTTAGAAATACAGGAAAGTCTCAGGAGGCACTAGACATGGTAACAAAAGAGAGCTAAAGAAATGTTTCTAGGAATGGAAGAATCACAGGGAAAATTGTATCACATCTAAAGAGAGTGTTGACTGAGTTAAATAATAAAGATTTAACAATTCTGGGAATTCTTGACACCCCCCCCCCCTTGTACAGACATGGACAAACTTGTTGGTACTCCTCCATGAAAAAAGAAGAACCTACAATTGTCACTGGAATACCTTGAAACTGACGAAACGTTTTTGGCACATACTGTATCACTGTTTATTCCATATTCAACAAAAATCAGATTGTATCAGAGTTTTGATTTCGCAGAATTTTTCAAATAATAACACAACTGAATATGACTTGCTCAAGAGTGATGGGACATTTAAATTAATATTTTGCTGCACAACTTTAGAGTTTACAGTTGCTGCAAGCAAAGGATTCCTAGAGCTCTCAATGAGACTTCTGTGCCTGTCAACAGATAGTTTGGTCCACTCTTCCTGAGCAAACTGCTGCACCTGCATCAGGTTTGAATGGTAGCTTCTCCAGACTGCATGTTTCAGTTCTTTCCATAGATATTGATGGCGTTCAAATCGGGTCTCGTAGAAGGCCACTTCTGGATCGTCTGTATCCTGTTGGAAGATGTATGACTTGCGACTGAGACAGATCTTTCTGTCTCTGGGCAGTATGTTTCTCTCCTTAATATCTTGATAGTTTTGAGATTTCATTGTTACCTGCACAGACTAAAGGCACCACAGACCAGATGCAGCAAAGCAGCCCCAAAACATTACTGAGCCTCCTCCAAGTTTCACAGTAGGTACAGTATAGTGTTCTTTTTTTATTAAAAAGCTTCATTTTTTTCATCTGTGGAAATAGAGCTGATGTGACAGTTTTGCCTCATATGTCCAAAGGACAATGGCCCAGATGCACTGTGTATCTTATCAGTATTCATTTTAGCAAATTCTAGTCTGACTTTTTTTATGTGGGGTCCCCCTGGGTCTTCTTTCATTGAGCCCACTGTCATTCAAAAAGCGAAGGATGGTGTGATCAGACACTGATGGACCTCAACCTTGGAGTTCACCTTGTATCTTTTTGGAAGTTGTCCTTAACGTTTTGTCTACCATTCTCACTGTAAAAGCCAATCTTAGAAAGTTAATGCTTTAAGTTAAATTTCATATTAGTGTCTGCTTAGTCATAGGTAATGGTATAGCCTTGTACCCCCTGTAAGTTAATGTGAGATAGAACTTTCTTGCTAAAGTATAGCAAGAAATTTCTATCACATATTAACTTACAGGGGGTTATAAAAGCTATACCATTGTCTATGACTATAACTAAGCAGACACTAATATGAATTTAACTTAAAACATTAACTTTCTAAGATTGGCTCTTACACTCACTATTCTTCTGTTCATTCTGGGATTGATTTTCCTCTTGGGACCATATGACTACAGTCCCATGGATCTTAAACTTCCTAATAATATTTTCAATTGTCGCAGAAGCATCAGGCTTCTTGGAGATGGTCTTGTAGTGCTTTGTCTTCAAATTGCTTGTCAATAATTTTCTTTCTGATCTCCCTAGACAACTCTGTCCTTTGCTCCCTTTGGTCCATGTTCACCGAACTTCAGGGTGGCTACCTTTCTCCATTTAAATAGGCTGAATGGCTGATTTCATGATTGGAGACTTGTGGGATTTAAAGAAAACAGCTAGTCTAAAAATTCACCCTAATCAAATTATTTGTGATCTCTTTTAGGGGTACCAACAAATGTGTCTTGGCCATTTTAGAATATCGTTGTAGAATAAGCAATATTTGATCTCTTTTCATACTTGCTTTGATTTACTCGATGACATGTCAGAGGTGTAAAGGTGCACATGGTACAGCTGCTTTTCATTCAAATGCTTTTCAGGAGGCATACAGCACTTTTTCAATGAGGTCTAAAGGCACCAAGAAATTGGTCCACATCATTCTTGTTTATCATGGAGCTTGGGAGCAGCAATGTGTTGCATATTGGTTGGATATTTAAATAAGAATTTCACTGCACTTTGTATGACAATATGACTACTTCAACTACTACTGTATACAGAAACCCTCAAACAGAACCCAAGCCACTGATGATGGTTAAATTAAAGTGCACAAGACTAGTGAAATGGGAGACATATGTTCGTTGCCTCAAGCACAGCTCAAGCTTCCTTGTGAGTGGGATCCATATTTTGGAAGACAGTGTGGTAATCCGCATTAATAATGCCAGCATGTTTGCTATAAATAGCATGTTTTAAAATAGTTAATTTTACAGCTTGTCAGTGAACAATAAAACCTGTACATTACATAGTATTACTAAAAAGTAAATATTTATGATTTAAGGTTTTGAAACATGGATCTGAGATATATGTGGAGCAAACAAATTACTGAACATATACAATGTAAGGCACTATATTACCTGACTTTTTCGTAATTTTCTAATTTATTTGTCTTTAGAGCCGAGTCTTTGGAACAGATCAGAATTATAGAAATGAAGTAAAGCAAGCAGCCACTGCCAGCCTGCTAAAAGAACAAGAACAAAAATATTTCCCTGACACAGTTGCCATGGAAACCAACCAAGCATTCAGTGGGACAACAGAGCTGGATGAACACCCGGATCCTGTAGATGCTGGAAGCCCAGAAGGTAATTGCATACTGGAGGAAAGCCAACAAGATCACTACCACACTGAGCTGCGCAAAGGAGAAAAGAAAAACTCTGATATTAACAAAGATGCCCTCAACAAAGCTTCTGACACTGTGGTGCACACACCCGAAGGCCTTGAGAGTACAACTAAAGAACTGACAGAAGTGACCCTGGAAGAAGCGGCTTTTTATGCAGAGTTGGATTTAGATGAGGTTCAGGAAAATGACTCTGTGTCCTCTTCAGAGTCAGCTAGCATCTCCAGTGCTGAAAGCATTTATGAAACTCATCCTGCATCAGCAGCTCCACCATTAAATGTTCAGGTTCCTGAAACCTGCCAACCTGTGGAAGACGGTGATTGTGTAATAACTGCAATCCACGTTGTGACTGAAGAATCCAAAATGAGATGTGATGACACTGAAAAGCAGCAACCATCAAATACATCCAGGAGTGATGCGTCAAAGACTAATTTGTGTGAAGGTGTGCAAAGTGAAAGATTGGCTTTTCAAGTGGGAGTAACACCAAACAGTACATTTCTATTGAAAAATGAAAATGTGTTAGACTCTCACAAGAACATAATTAAAGCTCATCAACATAAAGAAGGCATCAGTGAAAGTGATACCAAAAATGACCAGAGAGATATAGGTGAAGCACATCTCAACCCCCATGGTCCACTGAATGATAAAAATGAAAATGCCCTCCATGTTCTACAAGTGCATAAGTCCCATCAAGATTCTCTGGTAGGGGAGCAAATCAATGCAAGAGACCAATTTTCTAAAGTGTTGGACGATCACCACCCCACACCATCAAAAACGATGCGGAACCCTTGCAAGAAGATCCCCAAAGATTACTGTGTTATTGAAGAGTCCACAAATGCAAATGTTGACACTAAACATGTTGACTTTCAATTTGCACGAAAACAGTGGCTCTTGATGGAGCAGCTTACAAAAACCCAGAGCAGCAACCATGCCGGTATTGCATCCCAGAAAGGTCCAAACCTAAAAGCCTTTGCAGCAAAACACCAGGCTTGCAAATCACAAGTGGAGGAACTTAGAAGGGACTGCAAAACTGCAGCTATAGAGACATCCGTTGAGCATGTAAGCTTAAACGACCAGCACCATATCCACTTCAGTCCTTATTCAACAGATTGTTTGTGCTACAGATCTCAAAATAATGAATCCGACTCACCCCCAACTGACCTTACAAATGTACAGCTAAACTGTGTTCATAGCACTGGAAGATTATATAGCAGTTTGACCTTCAGCAGAGGGGCAGTGTCGCCAACATCTTGCAGAGAAACTCCCATTAATAAAGAAATGCGCGAAGCCTTAGAGCAAGAAGAGATCTTGAGACATGAAAGGGCCATCTCGAAATCCACATCACTGAGTGACTATGCAGAATTTAAAGCAAAACATTCAAATTTTCCTCAGGGATGTGGCAATGTAAGAGGAACCCATAATCTGGTCCCTCATCACCCAGTGATGCTACCCAATATGGAAGAGGAGCTTACGCTTAAAGCACGAGCTCTGATCAAGTGTGAACGAGTAAAGGTCCAGGAAACTGGGGAGATAATGGAAACTGCCAGAGGACAAAACCAAAACTGTAATTTGCAAGAGATCAGCACAGTGTCAGCAGAAAAGGCTGACACCATTCCAAAAGCTCCTTTCTATCACGAGATATCTGCAGATAATGTTATTATTTTGGAACAGGATACCTTTATCAAATCCCCAAGGAACAGCATGAAGGACCTAATGGTTCCCCAAAAGTGTGAAAAACAAAGGGAGTGGCCCCCAGAGACCGCTAATGTTATCATCTTGGAAACATCTAATTTGATTATACGCAGCGCATCTGAGTTTTCTATCAACTCTTTATCCCAGGAAAGCTGCAGCAGTACCTTCCAGAGTAATCCATTTTTCAAACTCAAATCCAGAAGTTCGCTATCTTTAGTTGACCAAGAGATTAAAATAGCCAAACAAAGAGAGGAGGAACTGCAGAGGCAACGGGCTAGTCTCTATGCTCAAGACAGGTCATCATACAGCACCATTTTAGTGTCTCCTAACACACTGGATATCGTGTCTCTGGATAAAACAGGTAAGCACTTTGAAGGTTACTGCTCAATAACCTGATATTCCAGGTACAGGCCCTGAGCCTCAGATGAGAGAAGTCCTTTTCATTGGGTTTCTGCATTATGGCAGACTCAGTACTCAGGATTTTGGCGTTACTGTCTATTCACTAAATTGCATTTCATTGCGGATCAGTCACAAACAGGGATTATTTATGGAGGATCTTTAACACAAAGGTGCTGCTTGCTTATGATGGTGGCACAAAATGTAGAGCCATTCAGTGCGCCAGGCACTGAGTTATGGGTACTTGTTATTTATTATAGGCAGTGATTCATTTACTAGGATTAAAAACCTGTCCTCAGGGCTTGTGCCATTGAAAAATATGTAGGGGGGTGGGTCTGAAATTTTGATGGAGTGGATATATTTCAGTTTAAATGGAGCTGTTGTAACTACCCAAATCAATCTTCTTTTTAACATTCAGTTCCCATAAACAGTGAAGTAATAAAGAATACACACTACTAAAATTTTCTTATTCTTACTTAACTAAATTATATTTTGTATTAATATTAATAATTTGTGCTCATACAAAACATAATCTGGTTGTATGTTTGAATTCCTCACACTTTCAGCTTCCTTTATAGATTCATAGATATTTAAGACATGTATAAATGTTAATGCAAGATAAACACACTATGCAAGGAATAGAATTATTGTAATCAAGAAGCTTAGGTCACTTACTAAACAAAAAATACAGACTCAAAAGAAAAATAAAATCAGCAGCAATGCACTTTACCTTAAAACATGAATGATGAAATGGTGATAAATTACTGTGAAAGATTGTTTGAAATCTATGAAGACTACTGCTTGTGTTTAAATACAAAATGGAGGTGGAGAAGGGTGTTTCTAGGATTTGCAGATATCAGGGTCTTGGCCCACTCTGTGATTTTTAACTTCTCCCCTTGTTTCAAGACAGCGGGGGAAAGTTGGGGCAGGGCTGGGAGTTTTGTGTGCATCTTGCCAATATATATCATTGAAGAGCAAGGGGTGTGCCCCCTTGGAGTTCTTCTTATATAAAGTTTTGGTGTAACATTAGTCACGGGCTAAATTATATCTGATTAACATAAAGGTCAGGGTCTTACCACTATTAATGTAATGTATGATCAAGAAAAAGATCAGGGGCAGGGTGTAATATATCATGGCCTTAAATTTCTGAAGCCCCCCTCCCAACGCCACCGAGTCAGAGTCAGTGTGAATTGGACGGATGAGCGCTTTCATTGCTCCGATGTGTCCCTTTTGGAGAAAATTAAGACTTAGTAGTTATGTAGTTATTTGACAGCTGACAAAGTACATGGACAAATTTGTTGGTAAAGAAGAACCCACAATTGTCACTGGAATAATTAGAATCTGACAAAGATAATAGGCACCCATCACTGACTTTGATTTTGGAGTTTTGATTCAACAGAATATTTCAAGTAATAACACAAATGAAAAATGGCACGACGAAAGTGATGGGACCCTTAATCTTCTATTTTGTTGCACAACCTTTAGAGGCAATCACTGCAAATAAGTGATTCCTGGAGCTCTCAATGCACTTGTCAACAGGTAGTCTGGCCCACTCTTCCTGAGTAAACTGCTGCAGCTGCGTCAGGTTTGAAGGGGACCTTCTTCAGACTGCATGTTTCAGTTCTTTCCATAGATGTTAAATAGGATTCAAATAAGGGCTCATAGAAGGCCCCTTCAGAAAAGTTCAAGGTTTTGTTCTTAGCCATTTTTGGGTGCTTTTAGCTGGGTGTTTTGGGTCTGTTTCCTTTTGGAAAATTCATAAATTGTGACTGAGACTGAACCTTTTTGCACTGGGCAGTACGTTTCTCTCCTTAATGTCTTGATAGTCTTGAGATTTTATTGTTCCCTGCACAGGCTCAAGGCACCATGTGCCAGATTCAGTAAAGCAGCCCCAATACATAACTGAGTTTCCTCAAAGTTTTACAGTAGTTACTGTAAGGCATTATTATTATTACTACGCTTATTTTAACTTCACTTGTTTGTTGTCTGGTACAAATTTTGTAATCGATATTTAACCCACTTTCTGTTGTCCAAATGACTTAAAATTTTGCACACTTACTCACTTCCGATGACAATACATGAATCAATCAGTTTCACTAAGTGATCAATTAATCCATGTTAATTAAGAAATGAAATTTTCATATGAAAAATAGTTAAAGATTTCACCAATAGATGGTGCTAGTGTTAAAATATTGATTACAAAATTATACTAAAACAAACCCAAGACTAAAAAGTTGAAAATAATATATATATATATATATATATATATATAAAAAATACTTTTTAAAAACTATGCTTATATTAAGTTAAAAAGTGTACTAAAAAGTAAAAAATAAGTCTCTCATACATCACTC
>JANRMT010062857.1:2869124-2885746 GCA_026402145.1 Polypterus bichir lapradei
AGCCTGCCAAATTTCAGCCTTCTACCTACACGGGAAGTTGGAGAATTAGTGATGAGTCAGTCAGTCAGTGAGTCAGTCAGTCAGTCAGTCAGTCAGTGAGTGAGTGAGTGAGTCAGTGAGGGCTTTGCCGTTTATTAGTATAGATGATAGCGCGTGAATGCAGCATAAGGCTTTACAGAATTTCAAGAAAACTATGTTGATTCAGCAGAAATGAGTGTGCCATTTGATCAGTATCTACTTAGCGACTGGTTCTTGTGCCCATTGCTGCCCATTGGTTTCAGCTCCCTGTAAATCTATAAGTAGAATGCATGGCTTCAATAAATGGATGGGCAGAATTTGTCATATTACTCACTGTAAAATCGAGATTTATACCATGAGGTTTAGAAAAAATGAGACAAGTGAATTTGCTGATTCACAAAAAAAGTGCAACAGTGTAAGAGCGTGTCGATGAATCCATAAAAAAAGTATGCCTACCACTTTTTCACTCCCCACCAATTTGTTTTCTAGGTTACTGAAAAATGGTGGCCTATGAAAATGTATGTTTCTTTTTTCATGTTTACCACATTTATACCTAAATGTGTCAATTAAGTGCACAAAAACTCTATCAGGGAAGTATGGTGGTTAGTGTTGCTGCTTCACAGATGCAGTGTCCTGAGATTGAATCATCCGACTTGCCATTTTGAGTTGATGAAGTCTGCATGTTCTTCCTGTGTCCCTCTTCTTTAGCCTCCACAAGCTCCAGTTTTCTTTCCACGTCTAACAGACATGTAGGTTAAGTTAACTGGTGACTCTAAATTGGTCACAATGCGAGTGAGTTTGTGTGCCCTGTGAAAGACTGGCACCGTCTCCATTGTTGCTTCTCATGCAGCATCCAGTACTACTAGGACAGCCTGTGGCCTTCCAGCTCTGAATTGGTGGGATTGTGAGTGACAGTTCATCCAGTGACACAGTCTACCTAGTCCATTATTGTCTTTAGGGGTTGCTAAAGCTAATCCTGACAGCATCAGATTCAAGGTAAAGAGTGTCCATTTTGGAAACACTTTAATGGGAACTAATGGTGTCACACATGTGCGAGTAGGAGGAAGCTGAGTAGACCAAATGAGGGTAATTACCCGCCAGGCCAGGGGGTGGCAGGGTGCACTAATCCCACTTCTGTTATCTCTGCAGACCAGAAATGGGAAAACCTACCAAACACACCATTAAGATAGATAGATAGATAGATATTAATCCCAAGGGGAAATTCAAATAATACAGCAATACAAAAAAAAAAAATAATATTAAAGAGTCCAGGGAGCGATTCCACATTAATGGCGTCACTCCCGGCTCCAGGCACAGATGATGTCACTTCCGGCTCCGGGGCACGGACGACATCACTTTCGTCTCCGGGGCACGGACGACATCACTTCCGGTTTTGGCCTTTAAAGCCACCATCATTCCAACATCCCGACAGTTCAGTTCAGGACTCAAACCATTGCACATGACTGCTTAAAAAAAAAAACCCATTGCAGCCAGGGACAATATATGGGTGGCTGCCCCAAACCTTTTTGTGCATGTCGAGGCTGTTCATTTCACAATCGTTATATGCAATATTCATTTCAACTGAATTTTTTTTTTGTCACACTCTTCACACGTTCTAAGGTAAAATGCAAGTATAAATTTTAGAAATTACTACACAAGAATTAGCACACAAAAAAAGGTATAGATTTGTTAAAACACACAGAAAACAAAGTAACAACTGATAAGCATACATAGAAACCAACAAAATCTGTCCATTAATTAATTGCTGAACTATGGCCAGTTGATAACAGAAGAAAGGAAAACAAAAACAGCAGTCAGCAGCATCCATGGAGACAATAAACCTCCGGGAGGTCCATGATCATTTGCATGAGAGAAAGTCAAAGACAAAGTCAGACACAGCTCTACAGACTTCGGCCCACTGGCCGCCCACTCCCTCCTGGGCATTCTATAGTACAGTCTGTCCTCAGCCAACCAATCTGATGAGAGAATCTCTCCATCTGATGACTCCAAAGCTCCCAGTATCTCTGATGACTTTTCCATGAGCAGGAGAGCTCGAGTTTGACAGTAGAGCAGTGGCACCAAGTGCCATCATATATGCTAACTACAGTATACTATAGTTTTTCCACCACAAGGTTTTAGATAACTTAGCATAGAAACAGGAATAAGATGTACATCAGTGCTCCTATTTTTTAAAATGAACTTTTGTATTTAAATTGATTATTTTATTTGTCATGGTGCATAGAGACATGTTGAATGTTGGCTGGACATGCAAGTAGGAATTTCACTGGACTCGTCATAGTCCTTTGGCCGCTGGCTGGTCTGACAGTCTGTTGCAGAACACTTTCACACCAGATCAGTTTTGTGTTGTGTATTAACTTAGAGTGCACAGCTCTAGGAGGGAACCCAGGGACCAGGATTTAACTCTGAAAATGTGAAACACCATCATCTACCACTGAGCCAACATCCCGGCTATGCAACACTTTTCCACAAAACAAGAACATGTTTTTTGTAAATCATTTGCACACACAAAGAAAAAAATGATGAACTGGAGCTTCTTTATTGAACTCTATCAGATGGTGAGATCTTTTGGTTTTGAAGCTGGCCTCCAAGTTTGGAAAAGTAAAGAGAACTCAGATTTTCAGTAAAAAGCTATAAGGTGTTTAACAAAAATGGAGGGTTAGGGTTAACTTCTGTTGCATGAAAAAAGCCCATAGATGACATGAACTGGGAAAAAAACCAAAAAAAAAAAAACGCAGCTTGAATACCAGTGAAGCACAAAATGTTTGAAACAAAGAGTGCAAAGCTGAGTCACCTCCAATTAAAATTAACAGAACGAGAATCAAATTCTGTTTCTCTGCTTCATTGTTGAGTAAGAAGACAGTAAGGATGTTAATAAGCAAATGGCCAAATTCCTTGCTCTCTGAGCTCTGAATTGGCAGGCAGCTATTCTTTGTATGTCTTTTCAGAAATTTAACTGTACTTAGCCCTTTGTTAAACTATTTTTGGTCACATTTGTATCCTGATAAATGATGTGCCATGTCCCCCTGCATTCACACACTTTTAACTAGAGAGTAAAAAATGTAAAATGCCTGAGAGGTAGACAAAAAAAAAATGGCCGAGACATACGTCTTTGAAGAAGAACTAGAAGAAGTGGCATATAAGTGAAATATTATCACAGTAAACATCATATAATGTAGTATGACCTAGCAACTACAAAACTGGACTGAAAATATGAGAGCTTCCAATACGGCCTCATTGCATTACCCTGATGAAGTCACCGGCCAGCTTAACTGTAGGAATATGGAGAAGAAATATTTGGATAAGATAATCTTCTAATGTAAATGATTGCCATATACTGTCACTGACTTTAAAAGAGTTTTACTTTAACTTTATCGTCCCAGAGATGGAATTTCATTTGGCTTGTGCCAGTGACATTGAAAGTCGAAGAGAGAGAGAGATTTTAATGCAGATTTCTGCAGAGCAGTTGAATTGAGAACATCTAAATGGCTCTGTGCCAAGATCGTGCATGATTATTTGTGTAATAATCTGGTTAAGCAAGTGTCAGATGATTTATACATGCCCTTCACCCATTGCATGGCTGCACTCGGGTCCTAATCTGGATCCTGAGTTGGTTTGTGGTGGGTGCGGCAATGCACTGTATCAGTGCATGCTCCTAACCTCCTCCTCCTCCTTGATTTATGAAGAGATATGAATCTTTAATATACCTAATTTATTATAGCAATCCTGTGACCCTATAATGAGCCATGTCTTTTTAGTTTATCTGTCCAACACCAACACTGGGCTCAAGGCAGGAATCAACTGTAGCTGGTGTGCCATACACACCTTCATGTTCACTAATGTTGGACCACGTTGGAACCATTAATCAACCTAAACGACGCATCTTAGGATGTGGGGAGGGTATGTGAATGTTAACACTCAAAGCAAAATCAGATAGAAGTATAAACTGCACACAGACAGGGGCTGGTCTGGAGCCTAGGATTCCAGAGAAGTCAAGCACTAGCACTGTGCCCCCTAACCTTCAAATGATGAAGCAGAACTAGCTAAGAATGTGATGTCAAAATAAATATGTTTTCAAAAATACTAGCCCCCTAAGCAATGTCTTAATCTGTATGAAAACCACTATACAGAACAGCTGATAAATGAACAAGGAATTATTAGAAAACTGGAACAAAGGAGTGATTTACTGACTAATAACAAGGTAGTGGTTTGCCTGAGGTCAGCACGCAAAAAAGTAGTTCTACTTGAAGTTGTTATATAGCATTGAATGAGTGAATTTAATTTGGCTTTTTTTGACATTGGTCAACAGAAAAAGATGCTGTACTGTCAAATTGAAAACTACTACAAATATAAAACACATAATAATTAATCAAATTAAGTTTTCACTCTCATTAAATTGACACACCTAAATTTTCATTGAAGCAGCTGCCTGGTTTCCAATTGATTTTAGTGTAAATGCTCCTTATTTGGAAGGTCCAACTTGTGGTGAGTCACCATGGTGACCCAGTGCCAGTGAAAGTCCATTTGGAGCTCTAGGCAGGGGGAAGGAGATCGAGCCCCTCTGTGTTCATAGCACGTAGGCAGTTTTGGGCTTTGACAAAGCTATCCCCCTCAGTGTCTGCAGCATGTGCCCCTTCAGTTACATAATTGTGGTTTATACAATATTACTAGACTTCGTTGACCAGGTTAGTTCCCCTCGGTATTCAGGTCATGCACCCCTTCAGTTACATGTTTGGCACCCCTCTATGTACATAATGAAGACTTTACAGAGTGTGTGCCCCTGAAAATTTTTAAACAGCACCCTGAATGCATTGACAGGATCAGGATGTAACCACCATTTCAATTTTTTTGATGAAGGTGGCCTGTGCTGTCCCTAACAAGATGCCCATGTCGCCCATACCTTCACTGTGGTGGCCTAACCTACACAATGCAGACAAAAACAACTCTGCCAACAACTCTGTGAAAAAGTAATTGAAAAATACAAGTCAGAAGATGGACAAAATAAAATATCCAAGTCACTGAATATCTCTTGGAGTCCAGTTAAATCAATTATTAAGAGAAAGAGTATGGCACAAGTGGAAATCTGCCTAGAGCAGGCCATCCACAAAAACTGAGTGATCATGCAAATGGAAGATTAGTGACAGAGGTGCCACCAAGAGACCTCTGATAACTCTGAAGAGGTTTCAAGCTACTGTAAATAAGATTGGAGAGACAAACTGTCACCCAGCTGCTTCACCAGGGCAGCTTTATGGGAGAGTGACAAAGAGAAATACTGTACACTGTTTAAAAAGTGCAACTACTGTAGAGTCTCTAAACTCCACTGGAAGAAGCGTCTATGGTCTGAAGAGACTAAAATTGAGCTTTTTGACCATCAAACTAAATTCCAGGTTTGATGCAAGTCAAACCCTGCACATTATCACCCACAATGAAGTGTGAGGACATCATGCTGTAAGGTTGCTTCTCTGCAACAGCCTTGTGAGGTCGGAGGTTAAAATGAATGTGGCAAAATACCAAGAAATCCTGGAGGAAACCGGTTTGCAGCCCGCAAAAAGACTGCACCTTGGGAAAAACTTTGTTTTCCAGAAAGACAACAACCCCAAGTCAAGCCATAGATACACAGGAATAGTTTAAAAACAACAATGCTTATGTTGTGGAGTAGCAAAGTGAGAGTACAGATCTCAATCCAACTGAGAATCTGTGTCTGGACTTGGAAAAAGGCTGTTCACTCACAATCCTCATGGAACCTGAGAGAGCTTGAGCGGTTTTAGAAAGAAGAATGGCGAGAAAGAAAGAAAATTTACTAAAGAGACAACCGTCACAATGACAACACAGGCAACACTGCATATGTATTAAAAAAAAAAAAAAAAAAACAAGCCACTGACCACTTCTTTTGGACATGCTGTTTTTGTTTATTTTATTACTACCTGTGCAGTCATCCATCCATCCATCTCTCTGTCCATCAGTTTTTGTGCCTCTTTACTTCATTATACTTGCTGGATTCTGTCTAAGTAGCAACGGGCACAAGACATGTACTATCATGAACAAGAACACCAGACTATTGCATGACATACCCACAATTTACAGATACCTATTAACCTCGTGCCGACAGGTTAAGAGGTGCAAAGCACACATGACTGGAGAATTCAGGATTGGAACTTCAGAGAATGGAGCTGTGTGGTGGTAACATCAAACAATGTGCTACCCTACTGTATTACAGTACATACATCCTAAAAAGTAAAATGGTAATATTTAAAAAAGCCTGGAAAAAAAGTCACCCAATTATGACCTTAAATGAAGTGTCCCTCATGGACCTATTAGAACAATACACTTAAAATATCCAACCTATGTCACAATAGAAAATAATAACAAACTAATCCTAAGAGAAGAAATCATTAACACTAGAGCTGTGAACAGTTTAAGTGATACCCAAAATGACGAGTCCGATCTGCAGAAGGGACCATCTCCATCACCATCCTTGTTAAACATACTGTCACATTTTACCCTTGCAGGCTGGTTCTGGGCTATGTCTACAGTCAACTCTGTTTATGTGACTTGACACTTAATGATCCAAATGTCACATGTTCCAAAAAATGCTTTTAAATGCTCAAGGTCAGATTCAGCGTTCTGGCAAAGCTTTTTAATTAGTCTGCCAAATAAAGAACACTCACGTTTAGCACAATGTGCTCCTGCCATGATTTGACTTGTACATGACTGATGAAAATCAGTAATGACCTCCCTCACATTAGTTACAGCATTCATTCAAATAAAAGTTAAGGTCTGTACAGTCATAAACTAAAGAAAGCTTTCCATACATCATCTTTCCAAGCATTTCAGAAATAAAGGCTTGAATGCCCACACAAGATGATAAAGCCACCCATCTAACCATTTCATTTTTTGCACCCACTCTTTCCATTACAGTATTCAAATGATGATCAATTTAGAAAATAGACCTTTCAATGATATTACCAGAAAATCAATAAAGCCATCCAACTAATGCCAGTTGTATTTCTAGATAGGACATAAAATATTTCACAGTGTTATTAGTACTTTACATTATTACTCATTTTATAATTCCTGTTTATTTTCTCCATACACACACACACACATAAATAATTAGTCTTGATTGCATAATATAGAACTCTTGCAATTATTCTTATATACACATTTTGTATTTGACAAAATGTGCAATAAAATCCATCCATGTTTCAGGACCCTGAAGTCTATTATAGGAATGTAGGGATTAACAGCATACAATGGCAGCATTGGACACAAGGCAGGAGTGAACCCTGGACAGCATAAGAGTCAAAGACAGAGCAGCATCACAGCTCACTGGGCCAGTGTTGAGTCAATAACCTAATAAACATTTTGTCTGGATATAAATGGAAAACTCAAAGGATACAGGGAAAAACATGCTAAATCCATACAGTCACTAGAAATCAAGCCCTCATTCCGTTGGCTGTAAAACAGCAGCACTATACCATTGTGCTACCATGCCACACAATAAACCCTTTTAGCTCATTCATCTGTTTTATCTATTGCAGCAGTACAGGTGTGTGACAGGAACTAACTCTGGAAAATTAACCATTTCACCACAGAGCACTTTTACCCACACTTTGCCAATTTAGAGTGGCAATTAATCTCACAAACTCAACTTAACCCGTGATGTGTGAGAAAAGTGGAGAAAACCAACACAGAAATGGCGATGATAGACTAACTCCACACATGAAATGACCAGGCCAAGATTCAGATGCTTGTACCAAGAATTATAGAATATCTACACCAGGATGCATCCCAGTCCCTCTAATGCATTAACTAATGTAATCGATCCTGTTAGTAAAGGTTCAATGGACTTTTAAACTGCCGTAAGTGTGATCACCGCAAGAGAGGTTACTATATAAATTCAGATTCATTTACTAAAACATGGTCAGATTGTCAAAATTCATTAGACTATGTCAGGGTTCACAGCTACAGCTCTTCTCAATTGCTTATAAGATTTTTCCAAGCCATCAGTGTATGTTGTCAGTTCTAAAGACCGTAAAGTAAAACAGCAAACATTTTTGGACAATGGTGAACTATTTCACATTGTATGTACATCGGTCTCAGGTGGACTTTTTTGCAAAACACTAGACACAGTGATCATTTGATAACAACAAAGTCACCTGAAAGTGTCAAGTCAAGGAAATCATCACTGCCTCAGCTGCTATGACCCTTTCCTACTAAAACAGGCCTAGTCTTGCAACTGATGACACACTTGTTGCAAATCTGTCTGTAAACCAATCAACATAAGCTATAACACATTAAAAGGGATAGGTGGTGTGGTTTGTTTGTTAATGTAAAATGGAACAAGACAGACAACCGCGCCCAATATGACAGAGAGAATGGGAAGGACAAAGGGGACGAGGAAGAGGAGTACCTACTGGAAGAAGTGACCCTAGAGTGCGACATAGAACCGTTGTCTCTGATGTAATTAGAGAAACTATTGTAGACCATGTGATAAATCATGGTCTCTCAATGATCTGAGGGTGCAGCCAAATGTTCCATGCCACAGTTACCAGGGCACAGAGGTTCACACATTACTCGTTATTCAGCCATATCAGACAATGGTCCTGCAGTATACAGCCCAACAGTTGGGTTAAATGTACAGATTTCTACTGGTTTCTGAAGGGAGTCAGGATGCTAGGGTCAATGGCCCACATTATGTAGTCATATATGACAATGTCCCATTCCATCACTCGTCTGCAATGATGGAGTGGTTTAGGGTTCATCCACACATGTCCATTAAATTCCTTCCTCCATATTCACCATTCCTCAATCCTAATAAAAAGTTTTTGTCTGCCTGGAGATGGAAGGTTTATGACCATCATAAATGCCTCTGTTGGATGCTATAACTGAGGTTTGTATAACAATCACAGCATCCGACTGCCAGAGCTGGATCAGACATGCTCAGAGGTGTTTCCCACATTGCATTGAAAAAATATTTTACATGACGTGGATGAAAACACGAGGCCCAATATCCAGGACAGGATCAATCAGGTACAGTCAATGATTTTGATTCTGATTTTCAAGTAAAACTTTTTTTTTCCAAATTACACCCTTACTCTATCATACAGTTAGAAATGTTTGCTTTCTTGCTCATTATCAGGTTATGTTTGAGTTTTCCTGTACCTGTATAATGCCCAATACAATAATATTTCTTTTCAATGAATATTCGTCTTCTCTTTTTTGCATTTCACTTTGTTGGACCATCTTTGTGTTTGCGTGTGTTTACTCAGTGGATTACAACTCGTAAATGTATGAGACAAGAGTGGTGCTATAAAACTTGCTATGGTTTTTGTTCTGCCTCAGTGAGATGTGTGGTTAGTGTTCTGCTTGTGAATATCCAGTGAATGCTTGGACAGGGTACTGTTGTAATGTTACATGTTACTGTTTCAGTGGATTAGGAGGTTTTGCAGCCATTATTTCTTATTTTGATTGGAGCAGTGAGTGTTGCAGTTAAAACAAAGAGTTTTGCAAAATGCCTAATTGTTTTGCAGGTTTTGTTGATTGTTAAGAGAATATGGTTACTATTTCCACTGCTGTTGTAAAGCACCTAGAAAAACTATAACTTGCTGGTCACTAAACAGCAGACATTTTACAATTTTTCCTTTTCAAAATGCTGTTGAAAGTCACTTTAATTTTGAGGTTACTTGTGATACCCAAGTCAATAAATTATGGCTCCTTTGTTTTGTTGAAACATAATTGATCACTGGTGCCAAAGTTTCAATGTTTTACTGTCCAACCTGGAAAATAACAGCATCTTGGGTATTTCCATATCATATTACCATCTATGCACCATTTTAGGTCAGTAAACTCTTAAAGTCTGTTTTAAACTATTATTTCAATATGTTACTTGTATTATGGCAAACATTTTGAGGTAAGGTTTTTATACTCACTAATTGTGGTGACATGCTGTATACTGATCATATACAGTTAATAATTTTATTGTAATCTGTAAATGTGACAATAATAATCTCATCGATCTAAAATTTGTAATGTGCCCTTTGCTTGGCTAGAGCTATAAATGCAAATGGTTTTTGAAAAAGAATAAAACAGATGCATACAAATGTTAATTTCATTGATTAATTTTCACTCTATTTATCCTAGTGGGGGGCATAGAAGCAACACACTGGACTGGAATCATCAGGCCTCCCTATCCTCAGCAACTATTTCCAACCCCTTTCTGATAACTCCCAGATGGTTCTCAGTTACCTGAGAGAGAGAGAGAGATAACTACTGAAAAAATGTCCTGGGTCTGCCCCTCTGTCTTCTCCTGGGTGTATCTTAACTATGGGCTCAAACCACCTCAACTGGCTTCTCCCAATCTGGAGTAGTAGTGGTTCTACTCCTAAGTCCTTTTGCATCACCAAACATCTTAATCGAGTTTAAACCCAGTGACCCTCCACCGGAACCCAATTTCAACTGTTCGAAATCATAATCGCCTTCTTTTAGTTATTGTCCACAGCTGATGACCGTGGGTGAGAAGGAAATGTAGTCTTGTAAATTGATAGCTTCATCTGTGGACTTCATTAATATCCTGATCAGGTGCAGGGAGAATCACTCGAAAGAGGTTCAGAATATTTTGTAATAACTCTCGCTAGGACGAAGCAATCTGAACAAAACAACGTGCAATGTGCTCCTCGGCACATGGAGCTTCGAACAAGCCAGGATGCCCCTGCGTTGGAGTGATGAGGTAGGCAGTGGACAGCCGTTGTGATGTTTAACCTCTGTTTGCGACTTCTGGGTGCATACCGCCCGTACCCCTACTCAGTCACTCGACTTCTCAGCTAGGTGGTGGTGTATGGTATTGAGCAGCGTGTCTTCGTGGTACAAACCTATTGGGTCACCAATTCGTTTAAGCGATATCAGAATCAAATGAATGATCGTGAGTTAACAGAATGTTACTTCCAGTAAGATGGAGCAACATGTCACACATCGGCAAGGAGCACAGCAGCAACTGAGACCTTCTTCGGCAACAAGGTAATTTCAAAGGGGCTTTGGCCACCACAGATGCCGGATCTGACACCACCAAACGTCTTCCTTTGGGGTATACTCAAAGCAAAAGTCTATCGGAACAAGCCTCACACTGTGGAAGATTTGAAGGAAAACATCCAACGTGAAATTGCTGCTATTCCCCACCGAGACGCTTGCCGATGCATTCAGGAACATTGAGCACTGCGTTGAAAGGTGTCTGGCAGAAAACAGAAACCACTTCCAGTATTGCATGTAATGCAATCGATTACACATAAGTCAAGGTATATAGCGTATTTTTTGGTTCAGATTGCTTCATCCTAATGGGAATTACAACAGAATATTCTGGGTTTCTTTCGCGTGAATCTCCCTGTACAATGTTTTTAAAACTGATGACCAACACATTATTCAAGCTTGCTATTACCCTTTCCTTCACTCTTGAACAAGAACACAAAGTACAGTGCTTGAACTCCACCACTTGCTTCAGCTTGTCCAAAGACAACAAGCTCATTTTGATCCCACTTGCATTACAGTTCCAGCACACATCAGAGATTACGTTATGATGAGGCCATAAAGACAACATCACTTGCAAACTGCGGAGATGTAATGCTTAGATTCGCAAACCTTGGCTGTACTTTGATATATCCTGTCCATGGAAATAATGAACAGGATTGGAGACAAAATGTTCATTGGCACTACATAAATAAACACAACTCTTATATCCAAATACAGGGGGCAAATGGCATGAATGGTAAATCTGTTAAAATTGTATTTCAGCATTGGCCTTCTGAACTGAATTCTGCCTTGCTTTACTATACTGCAGTTTCTCTTGTTTCAAATGATTTTCCTAAGTGAAGTCTGCATCTGCCCCGTGTTTCTGTGTAGGTTTTCCAGTTCTCTCCCACATCCCACAGATGCTCATATCTGGTCGACTGCCAGTTCTTAACTGGCCTTGCATGAGTGTGTGCGGGTGGTTACAAGTGGGTGTTTCACACTATGGCAAGCCATTTTAACACATAATACCTTGTATTTATTGCTATTTTAGACATCTGCAAATACATTTTCACTGTAGAGATAACTGCAATTATATTAAACTAGTTAGAACTGTAAATGCAATCATATATAATTTAATTTGGATTAGTGAAAATTTAGCTTTTTGCCAATAGCCTACAATGGAGCTGACAATTGCAGGTACAATATTTGTAATTCCATTTGAGAAAACTTGAGTTACAGCTATTTATTACTATACTGCAGCTAGTCAAAATTAGAATTAGAGATCTTTATACTGAATTAATAATGTCTAAAATGTAATTATAGATAACTAAAATTCAATATGAACTAGTCAAAATTAATACAAGATATCTGTAATTCTGATTGTAACTGATCAAAATGTAATTATAGAGAAGTCTAATCACACATATGACCAGTGAAAATGTAACAACACATTCAAGCAGAAAGCTTTGTATATATATCTGGAATTCTCATTTTGACTATTCAGTTACTGATGCCTCACTTTTGAATTAAGACTTAATAAAATGATAGTCTAGATGTCTAAAATGTAATTTTGCCTTAACAGAATGGAATTTTGACTTGTCAAAGTGAGGCATCAGATGTAAAAATGGTTGGCCATACTCACACGGTGTCCTAGGGCTCACTGCATACTACATATCAGGCAATGCTTCGTTCTTCTTCCTATTTTTATTTCGATTATCTGTTTGATTCGCTGTTCTATTCTTGTTTGCTCTGTAAAGATCATGATAATGATGCTGGTTATTTTGCACGGAACCTCAAAATTAATTGAAACCTACTTTTAAATAAGTACTTATACACACCTAGGATATATTTAAAGTTTAATATTTAAACTGCCAGTTCCGAGCGCCCAAAAAGTGCCTCCAGGTATGTTATCCATTTTTGTGGCTGTTGATTTTAATCAGCAGCACCAAAAGAGTGTATAGAATGTGCGTTCAATCGCCATGGAGACGAGGGACACATTTCCAAGGCAGCTAAACTGATTACACTGAGAACATTAACATTCCTTTTCTTTAGCGACTAATATTCATTCTGGAGTTTTTACTGGGTTTATCGGTGGTTCATCAATACATATTCTGATGCACGTGCAGTTTTAAAGAAAGAAAGAAAGTACTATAATTCGTCAACAAATTGATACGAACGTGCAAAAACGATCCACAGAAACTTATTTTTGATGCAAATTAGGCTCACTGCTCCCATCACACTAAAAAGACCCTCACCATTGAAAACAGCGCTTGAAAACTTCTACGTAATTCTGCTTTTTGTACAAGCGTCAGTCGCGGTCTTCATGTAAAGAAAACTAGACAAAGTGAACCGAATCCTTTCCAAATCATCGGAAACCCTGATGGCACATCTGTAGCTGCCACCAAAGTCAAAGTGAGTTCCTACCTTACTTAACTGATGGACCGAGTGATTTTCACTCGGCGTTCCAAAACTTAATCTCACAGATACGACATAAATAAAAGACAGAGTGGGTCTTTAATAAGGAACAAAGTCTTTCCTGACTGTTCAGACAAACATCAAGTGTACACTTTGATAAATGACACAAAACACTTGGAGTACAGTAAACACTTTTCAGAAAACAAAACGGTGTCAAGTCACACAAGACATTTGTACCTGCGCGCAATGGATGTTTCGTTTGATTCGCTCTTCTGCAGCCCTCTTTAGTGGGAGCTAGGAATGAATTCAATGTTCCAAGCTGGATTCATCACGAAAACACCGCGGCTAAGCCTCTAATGATTTATCCGGTGCTCGGTCAAACGAGCTCAGTCACACAGCCGCCCCCCAGCTGCCCCTTCACGCGCACGCGCACGCGCAACTCTCTCAAAACACGATCCCGCTTTGATGCGCACCCCCGCGGATATGAATTAGATAAGCGAAGCGGGTGAGAAGATGGACGTGCACGTAATACAACCCATCAACGTGTCCTGATACATTTTACGAACTTAACTTTTAAAATCAGCCCTTAGAAAATTTAACATGAAATATGGGAAATGATGAAAGCTTAAGGTGTCGCGATAACGCAGTGGTTGGAATGCAAAATGGGGGCGCATCTTTAAACCATATGTCTGTGTGGATTATTCATTTGTTTTTCCTCCCGCATCACAAACGTCTGTGTTAGGTTATATGGGAACTCTAAAGCGGATCTGCATGAAAGAGTGCGTGTGGTGGATGAGTGAGTATCCCACTTACTGGCGTCCCGTCCAGAAAAGTTCGTGAGCGTCCTGCTATAGGAGCCACTGCACTGGATTATGGGGGGCTAGCAGTAGCGTCCACATGCTGCTTTTCCATAAACCCCAAAGTACCATTTACTTTCCATTTGTTTTTTTTACTTTAATTACTTCAGTGTCTATAAGCTCTTGGACTTTTTCCTCCTCCTTTACCTGCCCGAGAATGCTGATCATCTTACCTACACACAGGAGTACCTATAGGGTTCTAGCCTTGACAGCACTTGGGCAAACTCTGCCATATGTAAGAGTAGCAACTGTTTATCAAGCTGAGCTAAAATGACAACTAAAACGAACACACACACCCACAGACACACAAGGACACACACACACACACACACAAAACCACATTAACAGGTCAAGATATTTCATACATTGCTTGTATCAATATCTGTATTTGCATTCTCACCCACAAAGCAGACATGGAGTACATAACAGCTGTTGAACTGGTTTGGTTTTTTTTCACTGGTTAATATTGCCAAGAACGTTTCTACCATCTTATTTTATATTTGCCTCTATGCTGCACTTTTTCATAGACCTAACTTTCTAGGTCACATTTTTTATTATTCTTTGGCTTACACCATTATCCAAGGTAACTTACAACATCTGAAAGATGCAAATGGTTACATTTTGTTCAGTCATGCTCACACTGTGTCAGTAGCAGGACTTGAACCCAAACACTCAGCATTTGAGGGCCAAAACCTTAATCACTATGCCACACATGACATGATGTGTTTCTGTTTAGTCTTGCAGAATTCCTGCTGCTCTTTCCAAAAAAAAACAAAAAACAGAAGTGTTAAACAAGTTAAAACAATCCACACCACCTAAATAAGAGCAACAGAGTCTTTAGAAAACGGTTAACAGAATAACGATGCTCTGAGTGCAGGCTTCCCTTGTACATGACCACAATGGCCAAAGCCTGTCAGTGACTGTGATTTGTAATTCTCTTCAGATTCACACAGGTACCACATCAATACAGGAAGCAACTGCAAGCTTCACAGGAACCTTTGTAAAAATTTCAAAGTAACCACAACAAGTATATGGCAAGCCGTGTTACCATTTAACCCCTCATTCTTAATCACCGGTGTTATTAAGATGTCATCCGGCGGTGAGGGAGGGGTAACTAAATGCTAAAAATCTTTATTGTTTCTAATTTTTCTTTGCATAGGCACTGACCACCTCTCACCTACACATAGCCACATACCTGTTCTCAATATCAGCATACTAATAATAGAAAATATACTGCAATGTACTAATTTCAAATTTGAAATCAGCTTAATATGCATCTATGGTAAGCTGTTTAAACATGAATCCATCTTTTGCTATCAAAATTCAAATATGATATTCTACTTTATTGCATTTGGTGCAATACAGAATTTAATATTAGCTTTTTTGGGGGAATTTAAGTCTCTTTAAATTTGATATCAATATTTTACATTTTAAAATTGGCATCTTCAAATTTGATATCAGAATTTAAACTTGATCTTTCAAGTTCAGGTTTACTTCCATGATAAGATTCTTACTCACATGTGGACCACAGACAGCAACAGTAATATAATAGTACAAACACAGTGAATGCATCACCATACATTAAATCAAACTTCAGACAGAAGACAGAAGAACACACCATGCAGTGTCACTATTACAGGATTCCGAGTTCAGGCTTATGATCTAAGGATAAAAATGGATTCTGAATCTAGTGGTCCTGTATTGTTTGCCAAAATTAAAGAATTTAAAATTTCATATCAAGCAAACCTTTGAAGCTTGCACGCTGTACATATTCTATCCTGATATCAAACTTGACATTGCGCATATCAAACTGAAAACAGTTGAATTTTTATGTTGAAAAATAAGTATTAAATGGTGAGATGCATTTCCATGCATATAACTTTGAAGTATCTGCTCATGCATGTTTGGTCACGAAGATAATGTTTGATCATAGCTGCAACGTGTATTCTTGGTTATAGAAAAAGCTAGTCTGAAACAAGAAGAATTCAACAATCTCCTTATGTTTCCTCAATATAAGGAAATTAAGACATCTCATGTCTAATCCAAATTTCAGCATACAGTACACCTGGGACTGACCCACTGCACAGTATAATACAGAAAAAATCATCGGAAAGCATTCCGTCCAGGAGCTATATATACTGTTAGTCAGTCAGTCATTGTCCAACCCACTATATTCTAAAACAGGGTCATGGGGATCTGCTGGAGCCAATCCCAGCTGGCACAGGGCACAAGGCAAGAACAAACCCTGGGCAGGGTGCCAGCCCATACACAGTGGATCATCTTTTTCCATATTACTCTCACTGCACCACTCGG
>JANRMT010062857.1:2892456-2908041 GCA_026402145.1 Polypterus bichir lapradei
ATACACAGTGCATCCGGAAAGTATTCACAGCGCATCACTTTTTCCACATTTTGTTATGTTACAGCCTTATTCCAAAATGGATTAAATTCATTTTTTTTCCTCAGAATTCTACATACAACACCCCATAATGGCAACGTGAAAAAAGTTTACTTGAGGTTTTTGCAAATTTATTAAAAATAAAAAAACTGAGAAATCACATGTATATAAGTATTCAAAGCCTTTGCTCAATAGTTTGTCGATGCACCTTTGGCAGCAATTACAGCCTCAAGTCTTTTTGAATATGATGCCGCAAGCTTGGCACACCTATCCTTGGCCAGTTTCGCCCATTCCTCTTTGCAGCACCTCTCACGCTCCATCAGGTTGGATGTGAAGCGTCGGTGCACAGCCATTTTAAGATCTCTCCAGAGATGTTCAATCGGATTCAAGTCTGGGCTCTCGCTGGGCCACTCAAGGACATTCACAGAGTTGTCCTGAAGCCACTCCTTTGATATCTTGGCTGTGTGCTTAGGGTCGTTGTCCTGCTGAAAGATGAACCGTCGCCCCAGTCTGAGGTCAAGAGCACTCTGGAGCAGGTTTTCATCCAGGATGTCTCTGTACATTGCTGCAGTCATCTTTCCCTTTATCCTGACTAGTCTCCCAGCTCATGCTGCTGAAAAACATCCCCGCAGCATGATGCTACCACCACCATGCTTCACTGTAGGGATGGTATTGACCTGGTGATGAGTGGTGCCTGGTTTCCTCCAAACGTGACGCCTGGCATTCACACCAAAGAGTTCAATCTTTGTCTCATCAGACCAGAGAATTTTGTTTCTCATGGTCTGAGAGTCCTTCAGGTGGGCTGCTATGTGCCTTTTACTAAGGAGTGGCTTCCGTCTGGCCACTGTACCATACAGGCCTGATTGGTGGATTGCTGCAGAGATGGCTGTCCTTCTGAAAGGTTCTCCTCTCTCCACAGAGGACCTCTGGAGCTCTGACAGAGTGACCTCCATGACTAAGGCCCTTCTCCCACGATCGCTCAGTTTAGATGGCTGGTCAGCTCTAGGAAGAGTCCTGGTGGTTTCGAACTTCTTCCACTTACGGATGATGGAAGCCACTGTGCTCATTGGGACCTACAAAGCAGCAGAAATTTTTCTGTAACCTTCCCCAGATTTGTGCCTCGAGACAATCCTGTCTCGGAGGTCTACAGACAATTCCTTTCACTTTATGCTTGGTTTGTGCTCTGACATGAACCGTCAACTGTGGGACCTTATATAGACATGTGTGTGCCTTTCCAAATCTTGTCCAATCAACTGAATTTACCACAGGTGGACTCCAATTAAGCTGCAGAAACATCTCAAGGATGATCAGGGGAAACAGGATACATCTGAGCTCAATTTTGAGCTTCATGGCAAAGGCTGTGTATACGTATGTACATGTGATTTCTCAGTTTTTTTATTTTTAATAAATTTGCAAAAAATCCCAAGTAAACTTTTTTCACATTGTCATTGTAAGGTGTTGTGTGTAGAATTCTGAGGAAAAAAATGAATTTAATCCATTTTGGAATAAGACTGTAACATAACAAAATGTGAAAAAAGTGATGTGCTGTGAATACTTTCCAGAAGCACTATATATATATATATATATATATATATATATATATATATATACTAGCAAAATACCCTTGCGAAGTATTGCCTTAAAATTTTTATTAAGAAGAAAATTAAACCTTTTTAAACTGAGGGAAAATTTATTTGTTATTTGTTAAGGATCTCTTTGTATACCACATTGTCATTTCGGCCCTCCGGTTATAATATGACCAAGTTGTGCACTGAGCTTACTCTTGAGCATGCAACGTACAGTTGGCCATGTGAACAGTAATCTTGTCTCATATTTCACAGCTTGGATTGCTGCTGTCATAATCGGTTTGAGTTTCATGGTTTGTTTCAATTACGACAGTATTTGCAGGACTTGTGCTGAAATGACATTCAGCATCTGTCAAGCATTGTAAGCACACAACCGGTTTCATCGATAACTTCACATCCAGCTTTTGAGAGTTTAAACATTCATAAACATCAAAGTGTCCACTACTGAAATCGTCACCTGTGAATCTAAGATGTTTAAGAGGCATTGGCGGTTGTCCAAAGGTGTAAAATATTTGGCCATTTCGGTACACTTGAAAGCGGCAACCGAACAATTCAGCGGCAGCCATCAACTCACATGCAGAACCATAGGTGAAGGGCTTAAGCATTTCACTCTTATAGTGCTCCTGTGTAGTATAATTATCTCCTGTACCGTCATCAGTCCACACCTTGAACCTGTCCCATTCATTCAATACATAAGACACAATGTTCCTCCGGATATTAGAAGTGAGCCTGATATGGCCGTGCAATATGTAACACAGAGAATGGAAAAGGCAGGTGCCATCTCCAGGAATGGAAACCACTCGGTAAGTGACAATTCTTTGATCGATGGTGATCACCTTGATAGACATGTTAATGGGGGTACGGTTGGAATGATAAAGGAAATGGATACCTGAACAATGTAAAGTAAGTTTAAAATACCTACACAATAACTATAATCGTAATAAACAAACAATAAAACAGCGGAGAAGCAGTGGATTAAATAAAAAGACTGTAGTTATCAGCAGGGAGACGTGAATCCCGTCGCGAAGCAAGGAAAGGAATGTACAGACCGGAGTGACGGATGGCCTTATATAGGCAGGCAGCCAACAACGTGGGAGGCATTGGGATGGGGGACCCAACGCTGCCTCACATGGTGACCGAGCTGCAGGCTATGGACATATACGATATGTACGTAGGATTCAGTTAGCGTTGGGAACCCGCGTACCAAATTTCTTGAAGATGGGCCCATAAGTAACAAAGACCGTTGGAAAGTTCCATATGGTGGCCGACAGTGGTGTCATACCACCAAAATAAGTACATACATTGGTTTCGGTTAGCGCAGGGAAGCCGCCTACCAAATTTCGTGAAGATGGGGCCATAAATAAGAAAGTTCAACATGGCGAACGTTGTCGACCGTTAT
The DNA here is from genome assembly GCA_026402145.1 of Polypterus bichir lapradei. Classification (NCBI taxonomy): domain Eukaryota; kingdom Metazoa; phylum Chordata; class Cladistia; order Polypteriformes; family Polypteridae; genus Polypterus; species Polypterus bichir. Next base: position 2,895,478 of record JANRMT010062857.1, read on the forward strand.
GACCGTTACTCGTAGAATTTCGAAATGAAACCTGCCTAACTTTTGTAAGTAAGCTGTAAGGAATGAGCCTGCCAAATTTCAGCCTTCTACCTACACGGGAAGTTGGAGAATTAGTGACGTTGGAAGTTCAATATGACAGCCGACAGTGGCGCCATACCACCGAAATAAGTACGTACATCAGTTTTGGTTAGCGCAGGGAAACCGCCTACCAAATTTCGTGAAGATGGGGTCATAAATAAGAATGTTCAACATGGCGGACGTTGTTGACCGTTATGACCGTTACGTGTAGAATTTCGAAATGAAACCTGCTTAACTTTTGTAAGTAAGCTGTAAGGAATAAGCCTGCCAAATTTCAGCCTTTTACCTACACGGGAAGTTGGAGAATTAGTGATGAGTCAGTGAGTGAGTAGTCAGTCAGTCAGTGAGGGCTTTGCCTTTTATTAGTATAGATAGACTATATACATATATATATATATATATGTATATATATGTGTGTGTGTGTGTGTGTAAGTAAATATAAATAGCAATCATTTACTCAAATAGCCAGCTGCTTTAATTAAATAGTAAAGAGTTTTTTCCTTCACCCACCACCCTTTAAATGAGATAAAAACTGAGCTCCATGAGCATACCTTTTGTCGATATTATTGGCTTAATAAAAATTATTTATGAGCGCTTTGACATCTCTTCAGTTTTTATGTCTGGGGCCTCAAGATCAATCGGTAGAAGAAATCTCCTTATATGATATACCGTTTGATGCGTCTTGATGTCTTGTTATGCAAGATGTAAAACTTTTTGGAGTTCCTCCCAATATTTGGCCTTCTAGACCCAAAGAACCTTCATTTGTAGGCCATTTCTGAACAATATTGTATATATTGGGTAGGAAATGGCACACTTATGATAAAAAATATACCAATTGATGTCTGCAGTAAAAATGATCAGAAGATTTTGAAGTTATGCCTGCCACATCCACCAACCTCAGTGGTTCATCAACTAATGAGATACAAGGAGTCAAAGTTAATCCTTTTCACAAAACTTTGAAAAAATGGGGGTCAGTAATATAGGCACATGAAGTGTTTTTTATACAATTATTTTTGATACTTACTTCTTTACTGGTGGTCCTAGTCTTCTCCAAGCCACTTCCAGACGGTTAAAAATAACAAATTTCAAACCTAAGAATGTGGGGTATTGTTTTAGAATATTTCAAGGTTAGTGATTACAAATATGTTATTTTTGATCCTTTACTACAGATCTAGCTCACTATGGACCTCTCAAAAGGGGAAAAAAATAATACATTTCAATAACAATTGAGAATGTTTAGACTTTAAACATTTAAAAAGAAGTACACATTTTAATATTTCAGATATTTGACTTAACTGTTCTTATTTATTATATACTGTACTTCTACCTCATGAAGTAAATTATTATATTTCTTATGAACAACCTGAATTACAGCAACTTTTGTGGGTTCGTCATGGGTGTGTTCTACTCCTATTCTGTTCAATGCTTGTATGGACTGAGTGTTGGGCAAGGTCGTGGGGTCCAGCGGCTGTGGGGCATCTGTTGGTGAAGAAAGATTCACAGATGTTGACTTTGCTGACGATGCTGTGATCTTCGCAGAGTCAATGGAGGCTCTGATCGGGGCGCTCGAGAGACTGAGTGAGGAGTCTGTGTGTCTGGGCTTGCAAGTGTCCTGGATAAAAACCAAGATCCAGGCCTTTAATGACCTCTTGGGCACAACCATTAGCAGTGTGTCTGTCTGCGGAGAGAGTGGCAACCTTGTCGAGAAGTTTACTTACCTTGGCAGTGACATTCATGTCTCTGGTGACTCTTCCTATGAAGTCAGTAGATGGATTAGGAGAGCATGGGGGGTCATGAAGTCACTGGAAAAGGGTGTGTGGCGCTCCCGATATCTATGCAAAAGGACGAAGGTCCAAGTCTTTAGAGTCCTGGTGCTTCCTGTCTTGCTATATGGTTGTGAGACATGGATGCTATCCAGTGACCTGAGACAAAGACAGGACTCCTTTGGTACAGTGTCTCTCTGGAAAATCCAGGGTACCGTTGGTTTGACTTTGTGTCGATTGAGCAGTTGCTCATGGAGTCCCGAATGAGGCACATTACCTGCATTGTGAAGGAGCGTCAATTACAGCAATACGGCCATGTGACGCGTTTCCCCGAGGGTGATCCGGCTCATAAGATCCTCATTGTTGGGGACCTGAGTGGCTGGACCAGGCCAAGGGGTCACCCATGTAACACCTGGCTGCGGCAGATAGAGGGTAATTTCCGGAGGGTAGGACTGGACCGCGTGTCTGCCTGGGGGTTTGCAAAATGGGATCCCGAGTTGTTTCGTTGTGCAGTGTGTTCGGCAACACTCTGTTCCAGTGCATGCTCCCCAACTTGACTTGACTTGACTATCTGGTGCTTATCTCTTCAGAGAGTCATCAAGTCAGCACAAAGAATTACCAACACCCAGTTATCTTCACTAGAGGACACATACAGAACTTGATGTTTATGAAGGGCCCATAAAATCATTAGGGACCCATCTCACTCAGGCCACCACCTTGTCACACTGCTGACTTCTAGAAGGTGTTATAGTTCTATTAAGACGCACATTTCCAGACTTCTGAAAAGATTATAGTCGAGCCCTATTAGAAAACTACATTTGGTTATATACTGTAACTGTTCATCTATCATCAATGGGAGAAACGTACAACATCTCAGAGACGTGTTAATCACTGTGAAATGGAACTGCTCCACTCTTTACTAGGTATATTTTCCACCTTCAATGTTTTATGGTTTTTATTATTTTATTGGTTTATATTAATGCATGTGTGTAGTTTAAAATGTAGAGCATATGTTAAATCTGTTGAACATTCTGTTTTTGTTAAATAAATTGTATGTAATATTTAGGGGAGACACTAAAATTTTGTTATGCGTCTGTGCAATGACAATAAAAGACATTCTATTCTAATCTATGTTTACTCTGAAGCAAAAGTTGATTTTCTTATACATTTTACTTTTGTCTTCTATAATGCAAGTTTATTTCCTATCAGGGCCACCATTTGAAGTTTATGGCTAAGATGTAATATCCCGTTATTGGGTTGTGGTTCCTAAAAGTCATGCATCATAACATCACTAATGTAATGCTTTAAAAGCCAGCTCAATATGTCATTTGCCATGACGATTGCCCTTTTGATTTCAAAATAATGGTATTTTGTTTATAAGAAATTTTTTGATACCAGTCCTGGTCTAGTTTTTGACTTTGATTTGGTTGATGATTTTCCTTAAGATGAAAAGATTGATTGACTTCCTGGTAACGATCCCTGCTAGTATATTTGGTTCCTGATCCCTTTATGCATCCTAGTAGATTGCTACGACTACTTCCTCTTAAATATAGCCCATGTAAAGGCTATTACTGCACTGTATTCCCTATAAAAGTTCAATAGATAACACTAACATTCTTTTCCATAACGCATCACTGAAGATAAAAGTTAGAATATACTGAAAAATCAGTTCTCCTTATTTATAAAAGTTTATATGATTTAATCTGTTACATAGTACTGCTGTCTGCATGCACTGTAGATAGTTATAAAAAATATAACAGCAATGTGTGGGAAAGGAGAAAAGCACAATAAAGATTGGAAACACACATTTGATCACTACCAAAAACAGCTACAGATAATTAATAACATTTTATCAGCATTGAATACGTATTTTCTTAGTAATTTACATACATGCTGCATTCAATAATATTCACACTTTTACTAATTTTTTTAAGCCTTCATTAACTACAAACCTACACACCTACTGTGTCAGTTATTTAGAGTATATGCTGATGAAGACAGGTAGGTTACATTTTAGATAAAATCTATTTCTAAAAAATAGTTTTTTTTCTTAAACAAATCATTTATTCATACTGGCTCAATAATTAAACATGATGTAAAATAAACAGCTATCCTTCAGAAACACAATACTGACATACAGACCACTGCTTATTCATTAATGTCTTTGTCTACACATAAAATAAGTCATTCATTGCAGCCACTTTTCTCCAAATTCAGAACCTGCTGCTCAGGTTAACCCTAAAATAAATAGTAATTACAGTGAAACATGTCTTATATAATTTTTAAAATCAAATATGGCCACTCTCTGACTTCATGTTATAGATTCTATTCACCACAGCACTTAATCTAGTAGCTCAATTTATACATTACGTTTTTTTAGAGGTCAAATAAAATTAGCATGAAAGTTACAAGTGAATGCATTAACCAAAAAAAATCTAAAATAAAATCATGAATTTTTCGAACCCCTTCATACCATTCTGGAGTTTTGGGGGTACTGAGCTTATCCCAACATCAAGAGGCTCAAGCAGGAAATAACCCTGGCTAGGATGCCACTCCACAACATGGCACAGCCAGGCAGGATCTGGCCACAACAAGGATGCCATCCACCTAAACACTACGTGAAACTGCCTGTTCCAATTCAGGGGTGCGGAGTTTCAGGGCCCTTCCTGACAGTAATAGGAGTCAACCTTTAACTGGGATGCCTGCTCATCCAAGAGAATCAAAATATTCACTTGTGAACTTTCAGTTCTAATGCAGGGTAAGGGTGGTCCAGAAGCCCATCCAACAGCACTGGTAGGAAGGAAGGGACCATTCCTGGATGGGATGGCAGGCTACTGTAGAAATGCAAGCAGTAATTTGCCAAAATTAACTTAATTGTCATGCAAAATTAAAGTTTTAAATTTGATAATGTTTCCAAATGTACCCAGCTATCATTTTAGCCCTCTTATTAAGTGTCTGGTGATGTGGAGCCGTTTTCCATGTTTCACTAAACAAACATCCTGGAAAATAAAAGTTTCTCAAGACCTTGAACTGGCTAAGTGGGTACAGGAAGCAGATGGATGGATGGATATTATTATTTTTTGTACATGTCATGATTTTGGTGCCTTCTTGCTTCATGCATTTGAGGCATTGACTGAAGTGTCTATTCACTTTTTCTTTCAACCCACTTATCCAGAGCAGGGTCCTAAAGACCTGGGGCCACCTTGTCACAACTCCTGGAAGCATTCAAGGTTACCTGATAGCTCTGCTTAACAAACCAAAGAGCACAGATTTTCTTCTGACATATCAGAATTTTGGTGCTCTTTTATCAGCAGCCATGACTCAATTATTCTCATTCTAATGTCAAACTCAAAAGATCTGTTGCTTTCTCTAACAAACATGTGCATGATTATTAAGATTCATTGCAAATATTAAATTACAGAAAAAAAAAACCTTTTTGGATTCATCTATTAAAAAAATCAAGAAAGAATAAACAAATTCTATCACCCACCAGCATCCTCATATAAAACTGCCAAAATGAAATCATTGTTGTGCCACCTTCTGCTATTTGTGAAGCTGAAGCAGGCTTTAGTATAAATACAGCAGTGCTATTGCATCTATCGATTAACTGAGGATGCATCTGCTGAGCTTGAAAGGATGAGACAGGTATTGGCATGCTGGGCTCGCTCAGTGGGCTTCAGTGGCAAACAAACAGTAATCTCAGATCTGCCCTGAAGCTCTCAACATGGCATTTTGTGTTTAAGCCCTGGTAGCATGGCTCGGAGGATGAAAACACTTTTTCAGTTCTCTGGGCAGGAGAGATTTCAGTAATTCCATTCAGAGCACTTTACATTTTCTCTCACGATGGCACTGTGCTCTTTTTGCTCTCAGCTGATACAAATCCAAGGTCAAAGACTGGCTGTCTCCCAATATGTTAGTCTAGCTCTTAAACGGCATGAAAGTGATAATTAGCAAAGAGCGAACAGCGAAACGCATAATTTACCCATTCTTAATGCAAGTGTAACATTTCATCTTGTACACATTAAATCAAAGTATCATGGGGTTTAAAGCGGCTGCCATTAACACACTCACATTAGCTAGATCTCAACCTCACAACATAAGACACAGATGTGAAAAATGGAAAATCCTCTTATTGCAGATAATAAAGTGGTGGAATGCTAAAAACACAGGAGCATAGGCTGAATTCAGCAGTAAATAAAAGCAATACTTCCGACTAAAACAAACAGGCTTGTTGTTAAAATGGTGATGGGAAACATTGCTGCAGTGCTGTTTACAGTTCTGGCAATAGGGAAATGGTGAGAATATTTCCTTGGCTTTTTATCCAACTGATAAATGGCAGGGACAGAGGAAAGGGAAAAGAGCTATAAGCGGTGAGTATCTGCAGACTGCCTCTGTGGGATTCAACCATTAAATCACTGAATTGTAATTTTTTGCACCTGATTTGAGTAATATTTCATGACATGGAAGAGCATCAAGGAAAACACTGAAGTGCTTAATAAAGAGGGACTGGGACAGAATACAGGCATGGGCAGATGAAATTTAATGAAAGTACAGTATATATAAAGCATTTCATGTAGGAAGTAATAATCCTAGATTTGAATTCACAATGGGACATCTGAACCTTGAAAGTACCCCTTATGAGAAGGATTTAGGAGTCATTGTGAACTCGACACTTCCAGACAGAGTTCAGAAGGATCTAAGAAGGTTGTTACGTTATACAGCACAATGTGTAGAGTACAAGTTAAAGGAGGTTCTGCTCAAGCTTTGCAATGCACTAGTTAGACCTCATCTGGAGTGCTGCGTGCAGTTTTGGTTTCCAGGATGTATAAAAGACCCAATAGCACTAGAGAAAGTCAGAGACGAGCGACTAGGCTGATTCCAGGACTGCAGGGGATGAGTTATGAGGAGAAACTGAAGATAGGAAATAAGAGGGGAAATAACTGGAAGTTTTTTTTAAGTTATGAGAGGAACTAGTACAGTGGATCCTGGTTCTTGCTTTAAAATGAGTTCAACAACAACACGGGAGTACTGTTAAAAACAGACATTAGCACGTTTTTCTTCACACTGAGAACTGTAGGCACATGGAATAAATTAAGAAACAGTGTGGTAGAGAGTTGAACGTTAGGGACCTTCAAAACTCGACTTGATGTTATATTGAAGGAATTAGAGGGACAGAATCGGCAAGCTTTATTGGGCTAAATGGCATGTTCTTGTCAAAAATGTTCTGATGTTCTAATGTTCTAATACCATATATCACGCCATCTATGAAGATGCCCGACAGTGTTCACAGATGTCAGCTGTTTAGCTAAACTACTGACTGCAGTGGTATAGCAGGTAAACGCTGGAGTGGCCAGTGTTCCACATGGCCGCAGGGCCGGTGCAAGTCAGTGTTAGGAAATGTTTTCAAATATTGCTTTTCTCGTTCTTCTTTGATTTTAGATTTCTGCTTTGAATATAATTACTCATTTTTGGTTGCAAATTTCATTTCTTGCATTTGGTTTGGAATACTTTTTAAAGTAGTTGAAATTAAATTAAATTGTCTTTTTCAACTCCATTTTATTGCTTTGCTTGGATGCTGCCATTTTGTAGATTCTTTGTTTGTTATTTCTTGGTTGGTTCCCCTTCTACATGATAACTGGAAGTCATTGGGTCAACTCTATAATAGTCAATGCCACTCATTTCTGGGTCAGTTGACATTGTGCATTTTCCTTGAGATTTTTGTTTGTTTGTAGATTTCTAGTAAAAGAATTTGACTTTGTGTTTCGCACTCTCTTTACTGAACTTTGGGGAAGTCTTTCTGAGGACATTTAATCTCCTGATTTTCTTTTTTTTATTTATTTTTTGCCAGCTTATTTTTGTACCAGGAAAGTTTTAAAAAGAAGGTGGGCTCTGCTTTATCTGCAGGTCAGATGAACAGCTAGCTCTCTGGTCTGGTGTTCTTTTTAAGAAAAACATTTTTTCTGCCTGTTTTTCAATCTGTGGCAAAACAGTAAGTGTGAAAAAATTCCCGTGGTAATCAGGGGATCCAATTATTTCTCCAGTGTTGATTGAACTTTGAAATCTAACTCTGATGCTAATGCATATACAGCTAGATATACAGAATGTTAACTCTTAGGAAAGCATAACCTTAAGGAATACTCCACCCAATAATGAATTTTAAATGCTACTTACCCCATGTATGTTGTAGTGATGGTCAAGGAAAATTTTTAATCTCATGTTTTTATATAAAATGAAACTAAAAAAATATATGCTTCAATAGAAGTTGCAGTCATCCTCACAAAACATATGAAATGGTTCCAAGTTGTGGGCTAATATTGTTTTAACAAAGGACTCGATTTGGAAATATTTAAGGGGAAAATGCTTGTGTTTTGCACATTTTATGTATTTGACTGGATGACTTTACATGTAATATGTAAAACAAGTAAGTTTGCTGGTTCTATCGTTGACCACTGTCCGTTTTCATTGAAGCATAAATTTTATTACCTTCATTTTGTATAAAACATGAAATAAAAATGTTTTCTCATCCATCACTAGAAAGTACTTGGGGTAAATAACATTTAAAAATCATTTGGTGGAGTATTCCTTTAGGTAGTTGAATTTCATCATAAACAGATAAACAATCTGCAAACAAAAGTAATGCTTCCTTATACTTCTGACCAGCATCATGCAGCAAAGACAATTTTCTTGAAACTTTTATGTGGGAGAGCAGAAGCTGCCAACTCACTCTCTGTATCACGGCTGGTGAATCAGCATCATAATGTTCAGTTGAAATGTCTTCACTTGGTGCATTCGCATTGTCCTGCTTGATTTTTTTGCACACACCCACAAGCACACCCATAACATGGAGGCCAACTTGTAATCACCAATTACACAAAATAGTCGGATGGTAGAAGTAGCCTTGTGACATTCTCAGAGTACAATGAAATTCTTATTTGCATGCCCAACCAACATGCAACACTTCAACACTCTCTAGTGCCATGATAAAAAGGAATGTATTAGAATAGGTAACTTCATTTTATTTAATAGAAAGCACAAATCACAGTATTGATCCTTGGGGATGTGAGAGGAAATTCAGAGTACCCAGAAGCAAACCTTTAAAGACTCTGAAGGGGTGACAGCTGGATGTAAGAGTCAAACCTTAGACCCTGGATTCATGATGCACTCATGATGCACTTTCACTGACCACCAGCCACTGTGCTACCCTTCATTGAAAGAGAAGTTAGCAAAAATGATTTTTTCTGGTATTCCAATTTTTCTCCTGCATCGTAGTGATATGTGTTTAGGCCCAATAAGAATTCTGAATTAACTATGTCTTAGTGCATGTGGTTGTGTAGATGAAATTATCTTATGGTGTGCCATCCCCTGATACACCCCATCCAGAATAAATTCCCAGTTTATATCTAATGTTGCTGGGATGAAACTTCAGTCCCTATAACCCTGAACTAGATTCATTCAGAACAATAATGGAAGAATGGAAGGATAGATGGATGGATGGGTGAATGGATGAATGGATGTTTGGATGTAGCAAAATCAATCAGGTTCTGGTTATTCCAACACAGTCCTGTGCATTTGCTGAAGTTAAGACGAAACATTTAATAAGAGCCTACACCATACTACGGCAGTAAGATGTCATTAACCATATTGGTGGCAAAGTGGTGAGTGTTCCTGAAACACAGCTCTAGAATTTGTGGTTCCAGTTTGGGCTCAATTACTTCATCCATGTAGAGTCTGCACATGCTCTTAAAATATCTGTGTGACTTCTTCTCTCATACTAATTCCAAAGGGTTTTGTAACGCTAACTTCTGAATATAATCTGGTCTCATGTGAGTGAATGTGCTGCCATCCATCTTTTTTATGATTATATGTTGGATGGAAAGTTAATCAGATTAAGGAACCAGTGGAAGGAGACAACAATGAGCACAAGAGAAGAGCCAGTACTGGACCAGGTGCTAGTCTATCACAAAGCACACTGTACAGAGACAATACTACTATGACTACTTCTCAGACACACACAACCACACACAATTGAGCCATCTTATAGTCACCAATTAACGCAACATGTATGTCTTTCTAATGTGGAATGAAAATCAGTGTACCTAGTGAAAAACACAGAGAAATTCACAAAGAGACTAAGGCAACCTCTGGGAGCCACATACCGTGCTAAGCTGGAAGCACATTAATATTTATTAAGTACCTTTAAGAAAAGACATGGCTAAAGGACAGAAATGGTCTGAATATCAGGTAATCAAATGCACAGCAATCAAGAGCAAAACACAAGGCAAGAATCAAAGTCAAAAGTTTAGAAGGTGAAAGGTCAGCTGCAAGAGATGATAAGGTAAGCAAAAAGTTTTTTAAATAAAAGGTTTTAAGAATCTGTGAACTCAGATAGAGAAGTGAGATAAAGATGACCTTTTTACTTCATCATATCGTAAGCAACGTGTCACGACCTCTGTGGACTAACAATGCGTGAGCAATCCTACCGACACAAGTCCAAAATGACAACAACAAATGCGGCAGTGAAAATGGCTCACATATAGTATGGATTCAAAAAGTATGGTAACACTTTAGTTTAGGTCTTGCAAAAATGCATCTAATTACGCATTTACTTGTATGTAACAAGACCTTAATTCAGGCTTCTTTTGGTCTTCATGACAGTTATAAATCATTAGCAGACAGGTTATTCGTCTCAGTGCAGTGTGGTGTATTGACATACTGGTAGAATAACTTGTAAATATGAAGGATTCACAGGTCTTAAACTGAATATATAATATCAAGAGAAATGTGTCTCAGTGAAGCCACCTCAGACCACTCTAAAGTAACGTTTTCTTAGTAGGTCACATTACAGAGATTAATAAACACTTTACTGATGCTTTGTAAGTATTATGAAGTTAAGGTCTTGTTACATATGAGTAAATGAGTAATAGATGCATTTTTGCAGAAAGCTGACATAAAAATTGAATTCCTTGGGTCCAGAAACCACCAATAATTATGCATTTATGTGGGAAAGGAACTTAGAAAGACATAAAAGAAAAACAATTAAGAAGACCAGATTCCCAACACCATGAATCAGCAGTACACTATCATGACTATAACTGCAGGGAAACAAATTGCTATTTTTACATTAAATCACGTAGGTTAGTCACATAATTTGATCATAATTAAATGACTAGTTGTTGTTACAAATATTCAAATGTTTGGTTCACTAAGTGAAGTCGCAATCACAGGTCATGCATTGTGCAATATAACATTTACTTCTTAGTAGCAAACTTCACTCTCAGTGTGTTTATATTCATATACTTTGCCCCCTGCTTGCTTCGCTCGCTAGCCCCCCGGCCTGTGCTACACGCCAGCCACTTCACATCTCTACTCGCTCCTGTATGTGGATTTCACTTTCAGCAAGCAACAAATCTTTTAATTCTTGTGGATACGCCTTTTCATTGGGAAGAAACACTACTTTTCCCTGATGACAACACGAATTTGACGATGTACAAGCATCTGACTTAAAGTTTAAATCCAAACAATATCTGAATACTTCTGTCATATCACCTATGTCCATCTTTTCGCTATTCCATTATTTCACCGAGTAATAATTTCCGTTTGTTTGCGCTAATGCGATCTTTACTTTCATTTTTTTGAGACTTTCAAATTTTAGTACTTTCATTATCTCTAATCTGCTCTGCATGTGTATTGCACAAACGTTTTTGAACCTCTTTACAACGTTCTACTTTGTCATCTACTCTTTAACTTTTATTTCCGGCCCTGGGCGTGGTTAAATCTCTTGGGACAAAGTCTCGTCTTGTGGGACATGAAATTATCTTTCTGAAAAAGTCTCGTCTCGTCCCAGGCTAAAAAGTCTCATCTCATCCCAGGATTTTTTTATATAATAGAGAGATACTGTACATACTGTATATACATACATATAAAGTTCAACAATTAATAAATGGACAGATGTTATTTGATTCCATTTAGCTAATCACTTTCAAACTGCCTGTTTAAACAAATAGTTGTCTTTTTGTGTGCTCATTATGTAATGTATTTGCATTTAATCTGAGAACTGAATTGAATATATATACAGAGTGTGCTTATATTTTATATATATATATATATATGTATTTGCACACATACACACACACGCATACATATATACATACATATATATATATATATGATGCATATATACATACTGTATATGATTCACATATCTAATGGATACTTGATACAAAACAGATGTATGAAGACATATGCAGTGGGTGTCACTTTGGTTCAATAGCCACCATGTGTTTAGTCAGCAGCCTATTGTATGTAAGGTTGCTATGTGAGATCCATGGAGCATTTTGGTGGGTGGCAAATTATTGCACTTTTCAGTTTTTTTAACAGTTACATAAAGCAACGCCTCTGTTCTGTTAGAGAAGCAACTAACCCATTCAGAGCATTCATTAGTGCTAGTAAATGATTTTAACCCCTACTGTCGGTTTCTTTTAAAGCACCAGGGCTACTATTATTCTCCATGTTACATTGTAGCTTTATTTCAAGGGCAGCATTTCAGTAACTAATTAGACATGTCACCTACAGTATATGTAAAAGTGGCCTACAGCACTGCTGCAGAGTGGATATTTACTTACTTTAATGTCTGTTTTACCCATTACAGCCCAAGCTAAATGAAATGATTCAATATGTACATTTTAATGGAATTTAATGGAAATGAATGATATACAGTGCATCC
>JANRMT010062857.1:2918041-2936826 GCA_026402145.1 Polypterus bichir lapradei
GAAAACACATTGAATGAGGAGGTGTGTCCAAACTTTTGGCCTGTACTATACTTCAATGCACAAATGCCCACGCCTGCATCACACCCGGGAACCACTCCTACCACGCCCCCTCCTTAAAGCCACGACTGCAGCAATTATTTATTTAAAATTGCACTCAGCCACGGACCTCCCTTTACCACATTGGTTCAGGCCCTCTTAAAATTCCATCCATGGCTGCACACCTCGTCTTACGGTTATTAAAGTGCCACTTTAATATAAAGTTCAACCAAAAACATGAATGTAGAAAATGTAGAATTAATTAAAATTGTCCAAAATATATACTGTATATGCAGTAAAGGTGAGAATGGAAAGTTTTTACTTAAATACAGATCTTTTTTTTTATTAGTAACACTGGTATTTTTAGTTCAATAAAATAATTATTGCGTTATGTTACTCGTCACTTCTCAGGATTACAAACCAAAGTGCAGTCAGTCCAAGCACAGGCATGAGTCACTCGCTGCCTACACAAAGCTCTAAATCTCATGTCCTATAGCCTATTTCTGGTCTGATTGTTTGAAGCAATATGGTGTGTTCAGTACTGCTTGAAAACTACACAAATGGTTATCTACAAAGGGAACAAGATTTTAAAGACCAGCAGAATGTGTTTTGCTCCTGACGATGACTGGCTTATGTGCCAATTAAGGTTTCCAAGAGCCATTCTCTTAGAACTATTTGCTGAGCTGGACTTGATGTTGGCATGTTTTAACAACAGTTGTCTTTCAGGTGACAGACGCCAGCTAAAAGGAACTGGGCAAGAGGTCAGGAATATCTCAGCCAAGCTTCAGCTCTATCATTCTTGCTGAGCTGGAAGCCATAAACCAACTGATTAGGTGCTACAGTGCATCCGGAAAGTATTCACAGCGCATAACTTTTTCCACATTTTGCTATGTTCCGACCTTATTCCAAAATGGATTAAATTAATTTTTTTCCTCAGAATTCTACACACAACACCCCATAATGACAACGTGAAAAAAGTTTACTTGAGGTTTTTGCATATTTATTAAAAATAAAAAAATTGAGAAAGCACATGTACATAAGTATTCACAGCCTTTGCCATGAAGCTCAGAATTGAGCTCAGGTGCATCCTGTTTCCCCTGATCATCCTTGAGATGTTTCTGCAGTTTAATTGGTGTCCACCTGTGGTAAATTCAGTTGATTGGACATGATTTGGAAAGGCACACACCTATCTATACAAGGTCTCACAGTTGACAGTTCATGTCAGAGCACAAACCAAGCATGAAGTCAAAGGAATTGTCTGTAGACCTCCGAGACAGGATTGTCTCGAGGCACAAATCTGGGGAAGGTTACAGAAAAATTTCTGCTGCTTTGAAGGTCCCAATGAGCATAGTGGCCTTCATCATCCGTCAGTGGAAGAAGTTCGAAACCACCAGGAGTCTTCCTAGAGCTGGCCGGCCATCTAAACTGAGCGATCAGGTGAGAAGGGTCTTAGTCAGGGAGGTGACCAAGAACCCGATGATCACTCTGTCAGAGCTCCAAAGGTCCTCTATGGAGAGAGGAGAACCTTCCAGAAGGACAGCCATCTCTGCAGCAATCCACCAATCAGGCCTGTATGGTACAGTGGCCAGACGGAAGCCACTCCTTAGTAAAAGGCACATGGCAGCCCGCCTGGAGTTTGCCAAAAGGCACCTGAAGGACTCTCAGACCATGAGAAACAAAATTCTCTGGTCCGATGAGACAAAGATTGAACTCTTTGGTGTGAATGCCAGACGTCACGTTTGGAGGAAACCAGGCACCGCTCATCACCAGGCCATTACCATCCCTTCAGTGAAGCATGGTGGTGGCAGCATCATGCTGTGGGGATGTTTTTCAGCGGCCGGAACTGGGAGACTAGTCAGGATAAAGGGAAAGATGACTGCAGCAATGTACAGAGACATCCTAGATGAAAGCCTGCTCCAGAGCGCTCTTGACCTCAGACTGGGGCGATGGTTCATCTTTCAGCAGGACAACGACCCTAAGCACACAGCCAAGATATCAAAGGAGTGGCTTCAGGACAACTCTGTGAATGTCCTTGAGTGGCCCAGCCAGAGCCCAGACTTGAATCCGATTGAACATCGCTTGAGAGATCTTAAAATGGCTGTGCACCAACGATTCCCATCCGACCTGATGGAGCTTGAGAGGTGCTGCAAAGAGGAATGGGTGAAACTGGCCAAGGATAGGTGTGCCAAGCTTGTGGCATCATATTCAAAAAGACTTGAGGCTGTAATTGCTGCCAAAGATTTTGATCAAAGGCTGTGAATACTTATGTACATGTGATTTCTCAGTTTTTTTATTTTTAATAAATCTGCAAAAAACTAAAGTAAACTTTTTTCTCGTTGTCATTATGGGGTGTTGTGTGTAGAATTCTGAGGAAAAAAATGAATTTAATCCATTTTGGAATAAGGCTGTAACATAACAAAATGTGGAAATAGTGATGCATTGTGAATACTTTCCGGATGCACTGCACATTCAGTTTTCGTATGGTTTGGTTGTACATGTCAAAATGAAAAGCACTTTGCAACAATATTTCGATACACTAATGTATTTGTGGCAAATGGCAGTAACCATGCCACCTGTGCTTCAAAACAAGTCATCCAACTGAAGCTAAGCATGTTCAAGTCTGGTCAGTATTTGGATGGTAGATGATCTAGGAAAAGCCAGGGTTGCTGCTGGTACAGGTGTTGGTGAGGTCAGCAAGGTGTGCTTACCCTGTGGGCTCTATGTGGATTCCAATGCCCCAGCACATTGATGTGGCCACTGTACTGTAAATATGGCACTGTACTTTGGATCCAACTTAAAACAGGGGTTCTAACACTCTTTGGTCATTAAAGACCAATGGGTATCTTTTGAAAAGACAAAGGTTTATGCTGATGTCCTGGCTAAATTGCCCATCACGGCCTCTTCCATTATACCCCCTAATCATCTTATGGCTACCTCTCTCATCCCTTCACCACCTGATAGCTAATGTGTGGTGAGCATACAGGTGCAATAATGACTGCTGTCACATCATCCAGGTTGGTGCTGCACATTGGTGGTGGTTGAAGTGGTTCCTCTCTATCTATGTAAAGCATTTTGAGAAGTGAGAAAAGCACTATATAAACATATTTAATTACTAATATAGTTGGCTGCACTCATATTGCAATAAGTAAAAATAAAGCTTCTTTTGTTAACTGTAGGCAGTTGCATTCCATTAACACACAAGTCATCTTTAATGCTGAGAGTGACAAAAACATGGCTCAGTGGCCTGTAGGTCAAAACATGATTAATTTCTTTTGAGGCAAAGTAGCATGAAAATAGGACTTTTTGATGATGCTGGCCTGTTGGTAAGGAAACTGGTTGAAACCTCAGCCTTTCATATGGCCTGCAGAGTCACGTCATTACATGTGCCAGGTTAAGGTGACTATCCATTCAGATGCTGCCACTTTATGGCAGAGAGGAGAGGCACTACAATGCTGTGCAGATCATAGAAGTCCTCAAGTGCTGGCGGTTGTGTCTGGATGTGTCAGGTGGGAAGCTGCTCTATCAGCCACTGAATGTCTGCTGCATTGTGATTGCATTTGGAGGAGGCTGATTAGCATAGTCCATATAAGGTTGTTTCAGGATGGAGGCCGAGCCCATTCTCATTTGAATCATTTACAAGATGATTGTGATTTATAAAGGTACTAGGGTGTTCCCCCGTACTCGCTTTGCTCACCAACCACCCCCGGCCTGCGCTAGGCACCAGCCACTTCGCATCTCTGCTGCTTGCGTTGTGAAGAGGGGGGCTGAACACACCCCAAGGAGAGGCGGTCGCTCCTCCGAAATACCCTCTTAAACGTGATACAATGGGAAACAAATACAGTTTATTTTTTACCTCCTCTTTGCTCGATCAGCTGCTGGCTTGCTGCTGCTGCCGTGCCGTGTGATATGCATCTCGCATGGCACTACGAACATTTAAAAGCCTGTACGGCATCTGTCCTACTCTTTGTCTTTTATTTCTGGCCCCAGGCATGGTTAAATCTCTTGGCACAAAGTCTTGTCTTGCGGAATGTAAGTTCTTGATATTTTTTAGTATATAATTTATAAACGGAATAAGAATCTGAAAATCTAACAACATCAAAGTTCGATAAATTCTGAAAAGAATGATACCAAAACATATATATGTAGGTTTTAAAATAAGCCTGATTTAAAGCATGACAAAAAGTCACATAAAATCGTTGTACAAAATCGTTGCACTTTTAGGCTTAGGATTTTACATATACAGAGTAGAAATTGCATTAAATGTGCATACGACAGGTTTTATAAACTTGATTTTTCTTTTTTGCCGTACACATTTTCCTTTTTATTTTTTTTTGGTGTAAAAACAAAGCTTGACTCCATGCAAAGTTTAATAAATGATACCTCTGGTGTTAATGTAGAAACACTATTATTCAGGAGGCAGGTTTTAATAATAAGCAGTTAAAAATGTGTATAATAAGGGAGACACATCACAGTTAACTGTTGAAATGCGGAGTTTTGAAAGATGTAAGAAGAGGAGAGACATTGGCCAAAGTAAGATAAAATGTATGCAACCTACATAATGCTTTAACAAGTATTGAGACTAACTCAAATGATAATAGATGAGAGATCAAAGAAACTATACTAAAGAAGTGCTGGAAAAGAACAACAAGCAAAAGGGAGATGAGACAAGGAAGAATAACTTGATGACTTCAAAGGAAGGTGATCAAGAAGGAGACAAAAGCAAAACAACCAGGTTGTTTTTCATAATCCACACGTGAAGTCATCCAGTTGTATGCTCACAATGTCCAAAACACGTGTATTTTTTACTAAAATTTTGATAAATAAGTCACTTCTGGAAAAGGCTCCTGTGAACTAAAACAGAATGCACTGAGATACAAGCGAGGATTTGAACTAAACACCCGCTCCTCCATCAATCCTCAGATACAAGTCCAGTCCAGTAAGGCCTTATTCATTGACTGACACTGTGTTTCATGTGATATGGAAAGTGCAAAGTTCACAGAGAGACATCTACAACTAATGATTAAAATTAAAAACGTAGCAAGTCAAAACGTAATCAGGAGGAGAATATGTCTCAGACTTTCAACAAGAAGGTCATTTCACCAGTGCAGATTCACAGCCTGTCGCTAAATAATTCCAAGGTACTGCCGCTGAGGATCTGAATATAAACGTAATGCTAGGAAGCAGGTCTGCAAATCAAATGCTGATTTAGAGCATTTTTCCCAGAAAAGATGTACTGAATAATATTTTAGTAAAAAAAATGTGTTTGGGAAATTGGATGACTTAAGATGTGGATTATGTGACAATGTGACATGCTTTCAGGAACATTTTACTACTGTTTGCTGTTGTTCAATGTCGGTTGACTTACTGTATATTCTATCAGAAATTGTTTTACTTCTGTTCTGAATGAAAATGCGAGAGTAAAAAATTTTGTTGGCCACTACTTGACTACATGGGATAAGCAATACATAAAAACAATACATTTTTGGGTGGAGTATTTCATTAAATGGGTTTGACAATGGTTGTTTCTTAAATATTAACATAAATACACAGACTGATACTATGTTATAATATGAAACTAATTCAATAGAAGCAAGCAATGCTTTACTATGTGCACACATTAAAATTTGACAAGTACATACTACAATAAATACAGTATTTTAACAAAAATGGAATATTGTCTATTTGTCATTCTGGATGCTAAAACTTTCTTCCTGTTAACACAAAAACACTAATACTTGGCATAATTATTTTTTTGCTTTTAGAAACATCCTTAAATCAATATGATAATTTGCTTGAATTGCCAGCACTCATTCTACAAAAGGTGATTTAGTTTATATGATTATTTTGAAATTCAATGTGTAGTAAAATATTACCATTTGAATATTTTCTAACATGCTGACCTTGTGCTTTCTTTTTGTCAACCTTGACTAAAATTATTTATGATACTGAATATCTGACACAGTAAAATAAACCTTAAAAACAGGCAATTTAATTTAAGCTTATGATTTTACAATATATTGCATTAGTATGCAAGCTGTTTTTACCTAAATGTCTAATACATTGAAAATATGTAAGAATAAATCACAGTGTTAGAAGTAGCCTGAAATTTATACATTTGACCAAAAGCTGCTGCATACTGTGACTACAAAACAAAACAATATAATTAAATTATATAGCTACAGGCAATTAAGAAATTACCTAACCATTTTAATTATTAAGAAATAAACAGACTGAGTTAAATAGATGATACAAGTATCTGTCAACTGTGCCACTTTCAATAACCATCATTTGCAGTATTCTCTTAAGTTTAGTGTGGTTATGTCAGGACTTGCTTAATTAATTACAATTTTGCATTTCTTTATCTTCAAGAGAATCTTCAAGGAATCCAGAGGAACTGATGTCTCTGATCACCTTTATTTGCAAAGTTTCAACATTTTCATTTCCAATTCTGTTAATAAAAGAAAATAAAAATATATCAGTGATTGGTATCATAAATAATATGCTTATTACATAATATCATCAATCTACTTATAGTACATAAATATTTGGAAAGAGACAACTTTTTTCTAATTTTGGTTCTGTACATTACCACAATGAATTTTAAATGAAACAACTCAGATGCAGTTGAAGTGCAGACTTTCAGCTTTAATTCAGTGGGTTGAACAAAACAATTGCATAAAAATGTGAGGCAACTAAAGCATTTTTTAACACAATCCCTTTATTTCAGGGGCTCAAAAGTAATTGGACAAATTAAATAACTGGAAATAAAATGTTCATTTCTAATACTTGGTTGAAAACCCTTTGCTGGCAATGACAGCCTGAAGTCTTGAACTCATAGACATCACCAGATGCTAGGTTTCCTCCTTTTTAATGCTCTGCCAGGCCTTTACTGCAGTGGCTTTCAGTTGCTGTTTGTTTGTTGGCCTTTCTGTCCAAAGTTTAGTCTTCAACAATTGAAACGCATGCTCAATTGGCTTAAGATCAGGTGACTGACTTGGCCATTCACAAATTTTCCACTTCTTTGCTTTAATAAACTCCTCGGTTGCTTTGGCTGTATGTTTTGGGTCATTGTCCATCTGTATCATGAAATGCTGCCCAATCAATTTGACTGCATTTAGCTGGATTTGAGCAGACAGTATATCTCTGAACACCTCAGAATTCATTCGGCTGCTTCTGTCCTGTGTCACATCATCAATAAACAGTAGTGTCCCAGTGCCACTGGCAGCCATGCACGCCCAAGCCATCACACTGCCTCCACTGTGTTTTACAGATGATGTGGTATGCTGTGGATAATGAGCTGTTCCACGCCTTCTCCATACTTTTTTCTTGCCATCATTCTGGTAGAGGTTGATCTTGGTTTCATCTGTCCAAAGAATGTTTTTTCCAGAACTGTGCTGGCTTTTTTAGATGTTCTTTAGAAAAGTCCAATCTGGCCTTTCTATTCTTGAGGCTTATGAGTGGCTTGCACCTTGCAGTGCACCCTCTGTATTTACTTTCATGCAGTCTTCTCTTTATGGTAGACTTGGATATCGATACACCTACCCCCTGGAGAGTGTTGTTCACTTGGGTGGCTGTTGTGAAGGGGTTTCTCTTCACCAAGGAAATGATTCTATGATCATCCACCACTGTTGTCTTCCGTGGACGTCCAGGTCTTTTTGCTTTGCTGAGTTCACCAGTGCTTGCTTGCTTTCTTTCTCAGGATGTACCAAACTGTAGATTTTGCCACTCGTAATATTGTAGCAATTTCTCAGATGGGTTTTTTTCTGTTTTCGCAGCTTAAGGATGGCTTCTTTCACCTGCATGGAGAGCTCCTTTGACCACATGTTGTCTATTCACAGCAGAATCTTCCACATGCAAGCACCACACCTCAAATCAACTCCAGGCCTTTTATCTGCTTAATTGATAATGACATAACGATGGACTTGCCATCACCTGCCCATGAAATAGCCTTTGAGTCAATTGTCCAATTACTTTTAAGCCCCTGAAATGAAGGGATTGTGTTAAAAAATGCTTTAGTTGCCTCACATTTTTATGCAATCGTTTTGTTCACCTCACTGAATTAAAGCTGAAAGTCTGCACTTCAACTGCATCTGAGTTGTTTCATTTAAAATTCATTGTGGTAATGTACAGAACCAAAATTAGAAAAAAGTTGTCTCTGTCCAAATATTTATGGACCTAACTGTATGTACCCTTCTGAATGACAGCATTGATCTACTCAGAACTCAGACATGGATGGGAAATTGCAAGCTTAAAAACTACCTGAAACAAGAATTATATTAAACATCATAAACTATGATTGGTATTGCCTGTACTTTGAATGATTTAACTGACATACACATTGGCCGAATATAAACACAATATTTCACCAGCTAAGAACACTGTAGCAGAGCTAACTGGCTAAACATGAATCAATGTGTGCACTTTTCCTTCTTTCCACCATTGTGACATGTAGCAGGAAGTTAAAGCAAATGACATAAAAAGGTCTTACCTTTTGTAGTCTGACCACTGGTGAGCAAATTGAAGCATAATGCAAGTGAGTAATACATAAAAAAAGTTTTAATTACAGAAGGATCAAATGAACAGCAAGAGTGGATGCAGACTTTCATATGGAATTGAAATATTACAAAGTTAACACAAGAAGATAGCAAAGAACAGATCATTATGCTTATTTGCTCTATGGAAAAAGAAGGAGAAAACATGGAAATCCTTTGACAATAATTTTGTAATGAGGACACCTAACTTGACTTTACTCTGAGGTGAAATGTGACAAATGAGCATGCTTGCTTTACCAAAGATAGCTGAATATAGTGCAGACAGGCAGAAAGCAAATGGAGGTCAGGAAAACTCATGAAAATGTTATACCCCTAAGGCTAGGCAGATAGAACAGGTCAAGGGAAAAAGATACAGTGCAAGAACAAAAGAGAGTAGCAGGTGTTACAAAGAGCACACGGAGTACACTGGTCAGCCTAACAAGCGCAATGCTGTAAAAAGTGTGGGAGAATTTATATTGTGGCTGTTTGGAAAGCGAGAGGAGACAACGTCGAAGCAGGTTGTTTTTTAATTGATTGAGAGTCGCAGTGAAGATGTGTCCTGAGTAGACCTAATGGTAAAAGAACAAAAATCCTCAGCTCACTGTACTGCACAATAGGCACAGTGTGTTATAAACTATAATAAAGCTACAGAAAAAACCAAAAGGCCTCGCCTATTAATGCGTCTGTGTACTTTATATAATAATAGCTTTTGTAGATATTTTTTCTGTGACAAATGTTTACTGTACACAACGTTTACAAGTTCTTTGGATTGCACCCATCTTGTACCTAAAAAATTAACACAATGATGCTTTCAATTTCTCAGTATTGTCAGACAAATTTATATATTCATAATTATTAGAAAATAATCTGTCAAACGCTTAATGCATTTAAAGTTAAGTAAATGTTTTAATTACCTGATGCAGATTATAGTTTATACTTACATACAGTATATTTATTCTGTATATCACCTAAATGCATTGACATAAAATACCCACATAATACTGTTGAATTCTCTTAATATTGACATTTTACTATCAACTTTTATTATTATTGTTACTGACCTTATTATGAATCAGGATCAGAAAATCAGTGAAAGTCACACCAGGCCTATGCTGAACCTTCTTATTTCATCTTTTTATTCTCTGTGAAGTACCTCTTCAAATGGGGCTCTGTTGTCATACAGCTGTCTGAACTGGGCTGGGACTGAATGTTGTGTTTAATGGATTGTTTCAGTTAATGATTTATTGATTAATAAAATAACATTGGGAGGTGGACTTTTTAGTTACAGGGCCCCAGAGCTGTGTAATGATCTGCCCGCTAAAAGAAGAGATGACCCTTCAGTCTTTTAAATCCAGGCTGAAGACTCGCTACTTTAGTCTGGCATAGCCTGACTAGAGCTGCTGATTAGCTGTGCATACTGCATCTCTGTTTATTAGTCTTTTCTATAGAAATAAAAGTAATACAGTATTTATAAACATTTACTAACCCTCCCCGTTCTAATAATAACAATAATTAATAATAATAAAATAATAAATAATAACAATAATTAATAATAATAAGTAATAATCTCCTAATAAATCTCCTTCTCATCACAGTATTTTGATGAGACACATGGTGCCACTGCCCTACTGCCTATGGAAAAGTCATCTCAAGGAAAAGAGCATTGGAATCATTGGACTGAAAGGTTCTCTCATCTGATTGGATGGCCTGGCAGTCTCCAGTATAGAATGCATAGAAGTGGCTGGGTGGTCAGTTGGCTGACATCTCTGGGACCACGACTAGGCCTGACTTTGTCTTTGACATATTTCCTCTCCTACTTTGTCAACTGGCCATAGTTCATCAATTAATAAATGCACAGATATTTTTGGTTTCCATTGTTAATCAGTTTCTACCTGTGTGTTTTAAGAAATCTTTATGTGTACTAGTTTTGCATTTAGTATTAAGTTTAATCTATACTTGCATTATTCTGAGAATATGTTCACAGGGCTCTTTGCCTGCACTCAGTGACAGTGCTATACAAAAATAATTTGTATTGTATTGAACTTACTATTCATCTTCTAATTGGATTTTGTTCTGCAATTTAATTTTGTTCTTTAAACAAAAAAGAAAATGAATGAATATAAGTAAATAACGATCAAACTCTACTGATTTGGAACTGCTGCCCAAACTAATCATTAAGCCTTGTTACACAATAATGCCAATTTGAAGTACTTATTTAACTCCAGTTTAACATTTTTGAAAACAATATTTCATAAAATTTCAAAAAATGAATTGTTGTACATTGAAGTGTTTCCAAAAAATCTTGGTGATTTTTTTTTTCTAAATTTTAACCATGTGATCTCCCCGCTCTGAGTCTAGCATCACACTTCTTGTCATATAAACATGGAAATGCTCCGCTGTTATGACATTTAGAAGGTGTCTAATATGTTAAAGGCAAACATCAAGAACACATATCTGTTTTAGTTACATTTAGGATATATTAATATATATATACACAGATACAATGAAATTTACAGTAAATAAGAGTTTAAAACAGCTGATGTGAGTTGTTCCACTTTGCATATCTCTATGAATGTTTGATGAATAAAGACTGATGCAGGAGACACAAATTGTTATCAAGAACAAAACATGACAGTTGGTGCACAGCCAAAATTTTTATTTTTGTGTTATACACGACAAATTGAATTTAAGATGAAAAGTAGAGAGATCAGCATTGTGGTGTAGTTCCCCAGTTTCCCTGGGAGTCAGTGTTCAAAGCAGCCTAAGTTCAAATCTCTAGGAGCGTAAATTCGTTTACATTACAATGCATTAGTGTTACTATTAGCCCAGAGATGTACATACTAAATTGAATGACAAGTCAAAATCGAGTGGGTGCTGTAAACTATGTCACTGACAAAGAAGGTAAACAAAACTACCACAGGGAATGCTGCCAAACTACAGTCTTCTTTTGCCACTTTCAAAGATGGAAGCTAGCATATAATTGTATGTTTATGTATTATCTTATGTGATGGACAGCCGGGGATCTTGCCCGGACGGGACGGCCTTTGTAGGAGAAGACCAGGGGAATTTGCATACTGCCAGGAATACCTCCCCTGTGACACGAGAGGGCAGCCCTCTTGGTTTACATTGGGGCCACGGAATGGGAGCTTAGAAGCTCAACTCGGTGCGGGTTTGTGGCCACCGCCAGGGGGCAACTGGACAGCTCCAGAGTCTGGACATGTAGCACTTCTGCCACACCCGGAAGTGCTACCGGATGTTAAGGGGCACCTGGAGCACTTCCGGGTGCACTATAAAGGAGGCCGTCTCACTCCACTCAGAAGCCAGAGTCGGGAGGAGGAGGACAAAGCTTGGGAAGAAAGGAGTAGAGGAGAGTCGGAAAGGAAGAGAAGGTCCGAGTAGAAGGACTGAGTACTGTTGGAGCACTGTGTTGTGTGCAGGACTTGATAAATAAAACAAGTGTGTTTTGGACATACGGTGTCTGTCTGTCTGTGCAAGGGGCCCGTCTTCTACACTTAATAAGCAGTTAAACAAATGAGGCATACTTTTAAATTCTTTTATTGAACAAACAAAAATATATATAATGTGCCATGGATGGACCAGTCTAATATTTAAATGTAGGTACAAGTAAAACACACAGGGCAGAGCCAGAGCCTACCAAACTCAAGAAAAGCATGTATTGGCAGTGGAAAGGGCACTTCAACAGTGTGGCAAACTCTATCATCCTACTAGATGTACAGGAAAAGTTTTTATTAGGACAGCTGAGACTTTGCTGAGCATATCTAATGTTCCCCTAGGATAATAATGGGCCACTTATTCAGGAGCTGGATGATCATTGAGCCACACTGCTCACTCAAAACAACAGGTTAAAGCCTCTTTAAGGTTACAGAACAATCAGGGGTGGATGGATGATGCATGATGGCAAAGAGGCCTCTAGGCCAGTGTGCCTGTTGACACCATGGAAGTGACACATTTCCTGTGCATCTCAATGCATCACAAATTTGTACTGGTGGCTGGCCTGCTTTTCCTAGACTTATGGCAACAAGTGCATTGGTAAGACTGTCTGTATCCCTTAAATTTTATTTTTTTCAAATAATTAGAATGATATGAAAAGACCAAGATAGTGGAGTAGCAGTTATTTGTAAAATTTTGTTTATAAGCAGCTACTAAAGATAAAGAAGGCATATTTGCTGCTTCAAAACATATATTACATTAATTGAAATGACATTCTGGAGGGGAGCTTGTATGTTCTCTCTTTTTTAATATGTGCACTTTTTAAAAGTACATCTTAAAAGATGTTCCTGTTAAGCAACTCATTATTCTACTTCAGTTTAACTAAACGTTAAATAATATTTGTTTAACTGGAAAGAGTGGCAATTTAAACATAAATGGATTAAGCAGGTTTCATTAATGTTATAGTAACAATCAAACACCAAGACTGGACAGAGCACCACACTTTAAAGAAAGATGATGCATAGAGACAGGTTCAGTAACAGAAATAAAATGATTAAGAAGCATCACTGTAAGCTCCTGTGTAGAGCAGATCTACAAATAAGGAGGACCTTGTTCAGAGACATGAAGAGAAGTGAAAGAAAAGTCCAGAATAAACACGCAAAGGGACAAAAGAGAACTCAAGGTGTATAATTTCAGTAGGCCAGTACTGGTGTGGTGGATGCTAAGGAGTCTACAAAAAATGAAGACTGTGGAAGAACAAGAAATCGCAAGAAAGAATTTACTAATCAGGGGCATCTTATTACTGAGATCCAGTCTTGAAGCACACAAAGCATTTACAATTGACAGAGCCGACTATACTTCCTTAGAAGGCTGGCGTCCTTCAACATCTGCAATAAGATGCTGCACATGTTCTATCAGACAGTTGTGGCGAGCGCCCTCTTCTACGTGGTGGTGTGCTAGGGAGGCAGCATAAAGAAGAGGGACGCCTCACGCCTGGACAAACTGGTGAGGGAGGCAGGCTCTATTGTAGGCATGGAGTTGGACAGTTTGACATCTGTGGTGGAGCGACGGGCGCTGAGCAGGTTCTTGTCAATCATGGAGAATCCACTGCATCCACTGAACAGTGTCATCTCCAGGCAGAGGAGCAGCTTCTGTGACAGACTGCTGTCACTGTCCTGCTCCACTGATAGACTGAGGAGATCGTTCCTTCCCCACACTATGCGACTCTTCAATCCCACCCGGGGGGGGGGGGGGTAAACGTTAACACTACACAAGATTATAGACTGTTATACCTGCCTCACAATCTCCACCTTGCAGTTTTTAACTTGCACTGTGCTTTTATTGCTCTTTAATTAATATTGTTTGTATCAGTATGCTGCTGCTGGAGTATGTGAATTTCCCCTTGGGGATTAATAAAGTATCTATCTATCTATCTATCTATCTGTTAGAAAAGACATTTCAAAAATATACAATTTACCATTCAAGCCTGATTTAATTAATGATCTTTATACTGTGGATGGATGGACAGCATTTATATTTTCTAAAGGTTTGAAGTTTATGTAAAGCTTATCTTCCTTTTATTCAGCATGGATATGTTTGTCAAGTATTGTTTATTTTTGTTAGAAAGTTTTTGGACTATTGCTCAGTTTGGAGGACTCAGACAGCATCTCTGCAATATATAAAACTATTTTACAGTCCCTCCCTTTCAAAGATCCAAGAGGACAATGGGAAAAAGATCTGTCACTCAACATATCAGAAAAGGAGTGGAAGGTAGCAATGCAGAGAATTTACTCAAGCTCCATTTGCGCAAAGCATACAATTATTCAACTTAAAATTATATATCGAGCACATCAGTCTCGCTTAAAACTGTCCAAAATGTTTCCAGGGCAAGATCCAACCTGTGAACGCTGCAATCAAGTCCCAGCCTCACTGGGTCACATGTTTTGGGCCTGCACCAAATTAACACAATTCTGGACAAAAAATTTTAAGTACCTTTCAGACAGCCTGGGCGTCACAATCCCTTCTAACCCATTAACAGCTGTGTTTGGTGTTCTTCCAGAAGGGCTTAAAGTGGAAAAGGACAAACAAACTGTGATTGCCTTTACTACACTATCGGCACGCAGACTTATTTTGCTAAACTGGAAGAATCCTAACTCTCCTCTTTTAAGTCAGTGGGTAACTGATGTTTTATACTACAGTGATACCTTAAGACCGGGCTCGTAAGTCAAAATGCTTGTATCTCAAATCAATTTTCCCTATTGAAATTAATTGAAATGAGATTAAATTTGTGCCAGCCCCAAAAAACCACCCCAATTTTTTGTTAAATGTTTTCAACATAAGAAAAATGTATTTATAATGAACAAATATTGTATACAAACAAAATAAAACCTAATACATAAAAGAGAATCTAAAGAAATAAACAGATGTTGGTGAAGCCGATTAGCGTATTGTAATGTTTTTTTCTTTCACTTCACTTTTGCTTAATTTAATTTTCTTCTTCACTATTTTTTTTTTTTTTTTTTTGCCACACTTTCATCACTTTCATTCTCAAGGCGTTTCAATAGAAACCTGTCCAAGGAGCTTTGTTTAGTCCTCCCCTTTAGAATGTTTCTGAAATGAGTTAGGCAAGTGTCATTAAATAGCGCGGCTGCGCGATCAGTTGCAATGTTTTCAGGGTGTTTCTTTTCTTTAAGGTTCGAAACTTTTTCCCATATTGCAAACACTTCCTTTATCTCACTTTAAAAGATAACCTCCTCCGCGATACCGATATCCTGCAGAACCTCCGTCTTCTTGTTCCTGCGTCTGTAGTTCCGTCAGCTCCTCTGTCGTCAGTTCCTCGGAATGTGTGGCGACAAGCTCTTTGATGGCTCGTATTTCGAATTTTGGCTCGTAACTCAAGGCAAAAAATCGACTTAGTGATGGCTCGTATCTCAAAAAACTCAAGGTACCACCGTATTTGAAATTGGAAAAAATCTAATTCTCAGTTAGAGGATCTGTGCAGAACTTTTTCAAAACCTGGCAGGATCTAATCAATAATAGTTTAGAATAAGCTCTTAAAGCACTGAGGAAATAATTCTGTTTGCATTTTTTTTTATCTGCCTATTAAACTCATCAATTTATGTATTTTGACCAGCTTTAAGTTCTACTCTGATGGCCATGCTCTCTCTCTCAGGGGTGCCGGTTGGGTTGTTTTGTTTTCAATCCTATTTTTTGTAAAAATTGATCTATCTGTATTGAATGATTATAATAAAATCAATAAAAAAGAATGCTTTTGGACAAGGTGCTTCTTCTAATAAATTGTTAACCATATAATCTTGAAAATAGTAAAAAAAAATGCAAAAGAAGGCAGAATTTGTTTATATTAATAAGACCTCTGCATTGCAAGCAATGAAAGTATCTGAAACGTTTTGTACAGTTGTGTATATAGTTAATGTCATGTTAGGTGATGCTTTAGAGCAATGGTGGTGTGGTATAGCACAGCCTTCCAAAATGTATCTTAAATCCTATTCCCAGCTGTTAAGATAGCCTTCAAGATAATTATGTTATATCTACGTTTTAGGTTTTTAAGGCATGGCCTCATATTAAAAAAGACAGAGCATTTGCTTCAGAGACCACAGAGTGGCACAGGTATCACAGGGTCTGGCATGTACAGTAGCGTTTCTTTACAGTCAATCTGAACTACATAGTTTCTGTAATGTTGGTAGGAAATTTGCAGCTTATGTAGTTTATTAAATTATTAAAAGAATGCTGGTTGTTTAAAATACTGTATTAGCTATCAGCACTGCATATTCCCTTATTCTGCCTGCATATTATGGCTATCTATAGAAACACTGTATAATATCTAGTTTAAAAATTCAGTAGCATTTGAAAATTAAAGTATCTTATAAATTCCATGCATGTGTTCCAGCATTTAACTAAAATGATCTTGTCATTTAGCACACAAGTTGAGTCATTCACAGAAATGTAAAAATGCAAAATATAGAATTAAGATATCTATTATAGAGTAATCCTTAAAAACTAATCAGCACCTGGAAACCACTAAGCTTCTAAATTTATTACACCAATCACAAAATGCTGTTTTAGGAATTTGGATATTCACAAACATCTATGATTCATTTATGAAATTCCAAAACAAGCACATAGTTATTATTTCATATTTGGAATGAAATTGTGCATTTATCTTACTAATGTGGATCGTGAGCAATTTTCAACAATGAAGAATCAATTCTCTTGTGTCTCCCTATTTTCCTTACTGCATTTTAAAAAGCTTAAAATGACACAGCAGACACTATGTAGAGGGGTAAGAACTTTTGTGAATGAAAAACAAATTTACATCATTTTATTTCAAGTTATTATCATTACATATTATGGCTGCCTGTAACATAACACTAAAGCTACTTTGCTTTAAACCTTATGGTTATATCTACTGTGCTCTATGTGATGAGGACTGGTTTATATGTTTAAATATAAATCTTCTTCACATTTTATACCTTGTACTTCAAAATAAATATAGTTCAAGATAATTAAATAACGGAACATTAAGCACTGTTACTAAATTTTATTAAAGAACTTATTTTCTCATATGTGAATGGTAATCCCAATGAAGCTTTTATTACTCATATTGCTTTTGTGTCATGTTTTAAATTATGTTAAAAGTCCAGGTTAGACACTGCTATGGTTATATGGCCTAATCCTCAATTTTAAAATTACTTAAACTGTACCTCTCGACAGAGTTGCAGGCATAAAGAAATCATAAAGCTACAATCAGCTTCTAAGACATGTGAAAGTCTTAAAATGAAAACAAAATACCAAACCATAAATGAAACCTAAACAGAAATAAGTGACAGTGAAGTGATGCATCTCAGACTGCAGTGACTATTAGTAGCAGAAAATGTATTTAGACTGTGGCGGGCGGCTGAGGACCTTGCTCGGCCGGAGCACCCATATGATGGAAGGACCGAGGGAGAGGACATATCCAGGGCAATACCCAGAACACATAAGGGCAACCCCCATAGATTACATTGGAGCTTAGAAGCTCAGCCCTGCTGGGGCCCGTGGCCACCACAAGGGGGCACCTGGACAGTTCCAGAGCCCTGGACTGCAGCACATCCGCTACAACTGCTAGTGTTGATGGCAGAGGATCGGAGAGCACCTGGAACACTTCTGGGTCCACTATAAAAGAGGTCGCCTCACTTCGTTTGAGGAGCCAGAGTCGGGAGGAGAAAGACAAAACTTGCTGGGAGAGGAGTGGAGGCGGCCCAGAAGAGAAAGGGAGAGAGAAAGAGAGACAGAGAGAGAGAGAAGGGACTGAGAAGTATTGCTGGAACTGTGTTATACTTGTGGGGAACAGGGAAGACGTTTTCCCACAAGGGACAAAAGAAATAAAGTGTGTGGTAGTTTTGCACTTGTGTGTCACTGTGCCTGTCTGTGTGCAGGTTTGGGGAGCTGTACAGCCCCGATATACCACAATAAATACATTTCAAAAGTAGCTAATGGTAGCTAGACACAAAC
This sequence comes from Polypterus bichir lapradei, assembly GCA_026402145.1. Lineage (NCBI taxonomy): Eukaryota > Metazoa > Chordata > Cladistia > Polypteriformes > Polypteridae > Polypterus > Polypterus bichir. Next base: position 2,936,071 of record JANRMT010062857.1, read on the forward strand.
TTAGGGGCACATGGCTGCAAGTTCAAGAACAGAAACTGTAACTAAAAGACAGAAGAAGATATTAAAGAAGAGGAAAGAGAGTATTTAATTAAACGTGATCACAGAAATGCAGTTCACACAAATGCAAAAATGCCAGTGCTAGAAAGACACTGTACACAGGGGTGAGCTCAAAATCTGCATATAGTTTTTTATCAGAAGATGCTAAGTCAACATACTTGAAAACTGTAAGAAAGACCCAGTGAGCTTCTAATACTGTAGGAGACATTTAACCCTCCAGGAGCTTTTTGAGTATATTATTAAGCTATCCATTGATATAATCTTTCTTTAACACACACACAATACTCTGTATATCACAGAATTATCTATTACCATAAATACCCACATATAGGACGCATTTTTTTTCTTAAGAAGTAGGCCTAAAAACCCAGGCACGTCTTATACATGGATACAGTTTCTCTTTCGGTTTGTACATGTTCAGTTTCTCCCTGTGCATTTACTGTGCAACGAGCGAGCGAGCGAGCAAGAGAGAGAGCGCGAGCGAGCGAGCGAACAAGAGAGAGAGCGCGAGCGAGCAAGAAAGAAAGCGCAACACACACACACACACGAGAGCGAGAGAGGCGCACGCGTACACACACGCACGAGAGAGGCAGGTACGCACGCACACACACACACAGAGACAGATGCGCGCGAGAGAGACACACACGCACACACACACAGAGACAGACGCGCGTGAGAGAGGCACGCACACACACACAG
>JANRMT010062857.1:2949493-2969527 GCA_026402145.1 Polypterus bichir lapradei
CTATCTATCTATCTATCTATCTATCTATCTATCTATCTATCTATCTAAGAACACTGCTAGCTATAAAACTGAAATAATTTAGCATTTTTCCTTTTTGTACTATGGGTTGGAAACAGTGGCACTAACCAAAAAACAGGACACAGAGCTGGAGGTGGCAGAGTTAAAGATATTAAGATTTGTATTGGGTGTGACAATGATGGACAGGATTAGAAATGAGTACATTAGAGGGTCAGCTCAGATTGGACAGTTTGAAGACAAAGTCAGAGAGGCGAGATTGTGTTGGTTTGGAAATCTGCAAAACAGAGATGCTGGGTATATTGGGAAAAAGATGCTATGATGGAAAAGTATAGAGAAGGCCAATAGGAATTGCATTGCATCTTTGTGTACCTGTAGAAAGCATATGACAGGGTGCCTTGAGAGGAGTTGTGGTATTGTATGAGGAAGTCAGGAGAGACAAAGAAGTATGTTCTGACTTAAGTTAAAGGGGGGCAAGAATATATGTATTTGAAAGAACAATAGGATGCAAAGAAAAGGAATAACCAAAGTAAAAACAAATTCATGAACAAGTTAAATGGTCTGTGTACTTTTTGCTATTTGAAATTTCATTTTAGAAGCAAAAACGAAAATGAAAGGAATTTTCAGATTTTGATTTTTGATCAAAGAATAAAATGAGGGAAACTAAGGTATTTTTTAATTGTACAGTAACAAATAGCAGTCATAAACTTAAAATGACACATACTTTTCTGGATTTATTTGTGATTCAAATAATGAAAGTGTAAAAGCTCAAAAACAACAAAACAGACGCATTTTCATTGTGTGAACTTCTTCTTCTGCACGATTTTTGACGACACTTGCAAACAGCCCTCCCTCCTCACAACACATCGATTGACGGCCTTGAAGTTACACTGCATGGCATCAGCAGAGGAAGGACCATTACATTGTTTTTCGGAACAGTAAAAGAGTGACACTCCGGGACGAGGACATGACTGCAGAAAAACTGAGTCGCATCTTGCTCTCCTAACGTGTTACACTTGTGTTCACTGTTAATACTCGAAACGTTCACTAGTTTACTAGTAGCCGGTAAACGTCAATGAGAAACCACTTAAAATGCTAGCACTATAAAAATTGCCAGACTTTGTGTTAGTAAATGAAATCACCAAATGTTAGCAGTAAGTAATAACAATAACGTTCATAAAAGAACTGCTGCATCAATGAAGCAAAGCTTGTATTTTTACCTGAAAGATGTCATCACAAATAAATCCAGAAAAGTATGTGTCATTTTAAGTTTATGACTGCTACTTGTTACCATAGAATTAAAAAATACTTTATTTTCCCTCATTGTATTCTTTAATCAAAAATCAAAATCTGAAAATTCCTTTCATTTTCATTTTTTCGTTTTTGCTTCTAAAATGAAATTTCATATACCAAAAAGTACACCGACCTTAAATCCTGCTGTGATTTGGTATTTAACCAAAAAACAAAAAGATGTAATATAGTATTTATGAGTGGTCTTGCATTTTGTTAATCTACATACTTAGTATATAATGCAAAGTTGACTTACTCACTCAGTTACAAACACACTATTTTTTATTTAGTTACAAAGCTTAAATATGTGAGGATAGAACATCTAGGCCAGTAAGTATCTGCTAAGAAAGTACATTTCAAGATGTTTTACATTTTTTCATTATTTGTCAGTAATAAAGTTGTAGTGAGTCGGGTATTCTTAGGTAGCGTGTCATTTTTTCACCCAAACTGTGATTGCATGGAGAAATGGGGCATGCAAATATATAAGGTTGTACAAAGAAATGGAGCTGGTAGAGAGTGAAGAAGGGCAACTGCCGTGCACAGAAAAAAGAGAAGAGATGACGATCTGTGTGGAAAATGACATGTGAAGTGGACAAAGAAAAATCAGGCAAAGCTCAAAGAAGACATGGTTGGCTTGTGGCCTTCTTGGGTACATGCAATACTCCCTATTCTGTAGGCTTTTTCTTACTTCCCATGATGCTGTATATAACACATTCAAATTCAAGCTGGATTGAATAGTCCTATGCTCTTATATGCATAAACTTCAAAGAATGGGGAATTTTTGGCTTGTTGGTAAACTACATGCAATATTGCGGAGAACTATGGAGACCTATGATGTGTTGTTATGCTACAGTTCACATAGCAGAAACAGGAAACTGGTATTATGGCATACCAGACCACTTCAAGCCATGGGTACAACACAATCCAGGACTGATGGTATGTCTTGACCAATTTAAACGCTTGCACAGCTCAGTAACAGGGTCCACCACAGACAGAGCATATAGGAGGTAGACATTGTATATACTGTAGTTCATGATATTATTCTTTTTCATCTGTTCTTATCTGTAAAGTGCTTAAAATATTTGGTTTATTACATGGTCCATGAAAAATTTCAGCCTGTAAAAGTCAATGCTGTATGTAATAAGTTAAAAGAAACCATGATTCAGTGTATATTGCATTTTACAACCAAAAGTGTTTCATTCAAATTTGACTAAAGCTACCATTTTTATAGAATCTGACACAGGGTGAAATTATATTTATACCTAAAATTCCTATTATTCCTACATAGTAATATTACCTGTTTGATTTCAAAAGAATACATTTTTCTCCAAGATTGTGTTTTGCAATGACCAGCAACAATAGCCAAGTTACTGGGAAAAGCAAGAATTGATCTATGGGAGAAATGTTTTTCTCATGAGCAATTGTATGTAGCATGTTCAGGAGCAAGGTGGTCCAGTGAACTAATACTATTAGCTCCCGAGCTAAAAAAATGAATAAATAAATAACATACAGAAAAGTGCTCAGTGTCTTACAGAGTACCACTGATACATCAGATTAGCCCTCACTGCTATAACTGAGAACCACAGTCCTTGGAAATTTCCAGAGCAAAGCCAGGTAACATGTTATGGTTCCTCTATCAAAATACTGCAACCTGAAAATATGAAAATACTGTTCCTGTATTTACACAATCTAATCTACAAATAAAGAATTTGAACTTCTGACATACTCTTCTTTTATGACAAAATGGTTAATCAACAGGAATCTCTGCTGGCCCTGCTAAACACACACATTTTTGAAAGAAATATAACTTCAAGCACCATTCTGTATAGGACCAAATAGCAATTTTTTACTTGTGGCAGCTATCAGGAGTGCAATTTGAACCACAATTTTGTAACATCACCTGAATAAGGTATTGTACTTCTTTAGTAGCGTGTAAGGTAAAACAATCATTATGTTAGGAAGCACCCTAGACCAGTGGTTCCCAAACTCAATCCTGGGGACCCCCTGCAGCTGCAGGTTTTTGTTCCAACCAGATTCACAATCGTTGATAATAATCGATAACAACTGATCTCATTTAATTAGCTGGTCTTTTTTACTCTTCTCTTATTTTGCATTCAGAAAAACACTACAGTATTTTTTTACATTTATAAGACATTTAGAAATATTTATATTATTTTCTAAAGCTATAAATGCTTAACTTTCTTTTGTTGTTTTCCTATTATTTTCCTTTTTTCCTGTGTAGTTTGCTCCCTTCATTTAACCCTAATAGTGACAATTAACAACCAGCACAGAGGACACCCGGGATGATGAAAGCAGCAATGACTTCAGTGCCAGACTCGCTAATTAGTAAATAATCAATTAAACAACCAGAACACCTGGAAAAGAAGAATGAAAATGCCATTTACTTTTACTATTAAGAACTTAAAAAACTACATATTACCCATATAACTGCATATTACATTTTAATAAAAAGCTACCAAATTTAGTTAGTAATTTCTACATTGACTCCAAAACACAGAAATTGGGAAATAATGATTCACTTAATTATGCTAAGAGTCCAATGAAAAACAGAAGTTGGTTGGAACAAAAACCTGCAGCCACAGTGAGTCCCCAGGATTGAGTTTGGGAACCACTGCCCTAGACTATGCAAAAAGACTAGAGAGCAAGAGAAAGAGTTAGCATGTGCTAATCACAGAAGATTATGTTAGTGTGTCCTTTCACTTACTGACCATCTTAAACAAAATTATTTAGAGAATGCAACAGGTAAAAATTCTAAAATGAGACACTAGTTAGTGGCTTGGGTAACAATGTCCCTGTGCATTAGGTTTGGGAATTTCACAAATGCTCACATTTTTATTCCTCATAACATCACAGCCAATGATAAACATAACATTCACTTAGATAGCAGTATTTGTGTTATCACTGTGAAAGAGTGCAAACTAGCGTATTTGAATGTCTAGCTAGCTGTTAATGAAAGCCAAAAGGAAAAATTAATTTAACAACTTTTAGTAAGTAGCAGGATATATGACCTCTGAAGTGAATATAAGTAGTGGGATCCTGTGTAAGCAACAGGAACACTGCCAACATATAATTGGAGAGTTCAGGAGACTGGTTCAAGTAAGTTGGAAACTAATATTAAACTTTGTTTTGAGCTGCCAGAGCTGCTAGATGGCAGTATATGTTAGTCTTCCAAGTATACTCAAAAGGACAGTTAGTCTGGTCTTTGCCAGTACACTTTGATGACAGGAATGTGCAGGAACACGGTGCTGCAATAGTTCCAGGGCACTGTGAAGTCAGGACTTAAAAACCCCTTCCAGCCAAATGGAATATGATATTGGAGTCGGGTGTGGAGTGGTGGCAACATCTTAATTTGCAGGAAGGAAGGAAAGCTAGTGGATGTGAACTTATGAAGGAGTGCTTTGGACATCATCATCATTATTGCCAACACCAGTTTAACAAAGGTTTTCCAGGTTAATGCAGGTTAGCTGATTGTCTCAAATCAATTTTCCTCCAGTCTAAGAGCTCTCTGGCCTTCCATGAGATGAAACCCATTCTTTTCATACCATATGATACCATCTCCAACCACATCTTCTTCTCACTCCCTCTTGGCCTCCTCAGCTAAACATTTATTACCTCCACACCAAGTATTTTTGTTAATTCAGCATTCTCCTTCCTCTCACTCCATAACACTCCAGAAACCATCCTGATGGTGATGATATTTATTATGGAAAGTGGATAAGCCGCCCTATTTGACTAGCTATGGATCCTACAATTGTTTAAGTAGGCCCAGAGGGACATTAGTCTATGTTATTTTGTGCTATTGTTATATACCTTCTGTGCGACCTATTCCAGTACATTTAAATGTTTGTTATTATTTCATTTGGGTTTCGGGAGATCACAAAGTTAATAACTTGATTAATTTACTTTTATAAATATTATACATTATAAAAACAATGTCATACTATAGTATAAAAGTGTATATAAAAAATATACACTTCTTATTCTATTATATGGCAAAACAGAAAAGCAAATAAATATTTAAACACATAGTTCATACATGTTCTCTGCCATGCTGCATGACATATTTTTGAAAGGTATGCTTGTCATTCCTGACTAGATTGTTATGTCCTTTGTTTTCTATTCATAGCCATTTTAGAATACCAGCATAATATGAGCTCAATGAAAACTGATACTGTTATTCTATAGATCAGTAAAGGTACTTCTCCATCAAATCTAAGCTTAAAATGTGTACAGCTGAAGATTAAAAAATTAAAACAAATGACTGAGATGGTGACCACAATATTCACACAGAAATTGCTCTAGTAGTTTAACTTAAATTATCTCTAGAAAGTGATGCAGACCTGCAATTGCGACCTTCACACTAGCATTTGGAATAAACATGGCCACACTCTGCTTTAACCTTGAAGCATTAGGAAACATTTAAGTTTGTCAGACTTCAAACAGTTTCCTTTATATTATAGGTAGGTTTACTTCAAAGCAGACCAAGATGAGAGATATAGTTAAGAGCCATAGTTTATAAACAGTTCAAAGATTTAAAAAAAAAATCATAATTATCTTATTATACTTCTGCTGAATTACAACTTTAAGTGTACAATTTATAGACAGTCTTGACTAAATATTGTAATTTTTATCTTAGAAGATCCAGATAAAACTGTATATAAACAACTTAAAAAGCTGACTTACTGTTATTGCATGGAGCCGCTCTTTTAATAATTCTTCCTCTTCCATTGTGGTACTGAAAGAAAAGCAGAAAAAAATATGAATGTGGCAGCAGTAATAAAAGAAAGAAAACTGAAAACTAGGTATACAGGAGACAGAATAGAGGATGCTGGCCTGGATCAGACAGTGAAAAGTGTGAAGTGTCTCTCGGACACTCAAAAGATTCAATCAGCCAGTCTGGGACAGGCCCATGTGACAAAAAGTATGAAACGAGGCAGGCTCAGATGGCTGGCATTACAGACATGTTTTAATGACACATCACATGTCCAATTTAAACAGCTTATGCTTGAAGATATGGACAATGTTATGGAATCAATGTTTTGTTATATACATTATATGAGAATTTCATATTTCACAGTAAAACACAAGGAAACTTACAGAGCTTCTGTTTAATCTGTCACCTGTTCCAGCACCAGTTTATACAATGACCTCAGTGGAAGATTAGTAAATGCAAATGTGCAAAGCATGTTAATTGGATAAGTGAGACATATTTGTCTGCTTACACACAGGACACCCTGAGCAGTTGTTTCACCACAAATACTGATCCAGCCACCTTTTCATTTCTGAACCTGAATAATCCAGTTTAGGGCTGCGGTCCAGTAATTAACAGATTTGTCAGAAAACATTCCTTATTCAGAGACAGGTTTAACTAAATTAGTATTGATATTGGTGACCAGAATATTCAAACAGACATGGCAACAAGATACAATTGAATGTTGGTAAAGCATTTCCTAAAAACACCAAGCTAATTAAAGTGACATGAAACTTGCTTTGACTTAATGATACTGAATGCAGTAAATCATAATTATAAACATGGAGTACAAGAAGGATGGTCATTTTTGAATGTACAGTATTATACATAAACCCTCTCATTACCACTTTGAGTTAACAGCTGGGAATAAAAACAAGAAGCCCTCAATTTAAGAAACACCATATCTAGCATAATTTTACCCGATAATCTCTTTTAATAATAAACACTGCTGATTGATGTGTCAGCTCCCTGATCTTGAATAAATGGATAACAGCATGCCACCCTATGTGCACCCTACCTTTGAAAATTAAAATAGATTATAGAATAGGAAATTATGTAATCAATTTCTAAAAATGAAACAACTTATTGTCCCTTAGAATGCTGAAAAACTCTCTGCAGTTGCACATACTATGCTGAATATAATTAATAGACCTTTATTAATTACCACTGTCATTAATGCATTTGATTATTAAAATAATCAAAATTGTATCCATTTTGATCAGTTATATTTTATATAATGCAACCTGTATGAGAAATTTCAGTTTGGCTTTCACCTTAGTCACAACACAGGAAAAAAACTTAATTCATGTTGTAAATGATATTTTAATATCCTTCAGTCCTTCAACACAAATACTAAACTGTAATTAGGTAATACTAAAGATGGCATTTCTTTATTCTTTATTTAGGGAGAGGTAGCAAGGTATTACAGTTTTTTTGCATGTGTGTCTTATAATTTTTCTTATTAAATGTTAATTTTTTTAATGTATGAACAAGACTGGGGGGATTTTAATGGTTTTGGGGAATATCAGCACAGTGCTTATAAAAATAACATAACATTAATGATATGATTATTGTAGACTGTCTGATTTATCTTACCATGTGCACATACTAAATTTATTCACTTACAGTTTCTGCATTATTTGAAAAAAAAAGACACTGCTAAAAACCAATACTAAAAAGTCAAACAGTATTATGGCATTACCATGAGAATTACTGAATACCAAGATAATTCAAGTAATCTTCATTTACACAAACTCTTTAAAACTGGCTTAATAACAGTGCACTTTTCAAATCAGGTTTGTAAGAAAGTCACTTTGTCAGATTTAAGACCTGTTGTTGTGAGATCAGCATAAAGAGGCTGGATAATACCATTTACTTAAGAGGAATATTTAATAGACAAGTCAAATTAATTCAGTTTTCAGAAGTCACAAACTGCTAATTTTTCAAGTCTTTCCCTTATTCTTTGATTTGTCACATCATTAAGGCTGCATTTGTGAAAAAAATATATGGTGATGATGATTATGATTATTATTATTAAATTAATTTAAGGTCCTAATCTGGGATCCTGAGGTGGTTTGACAGTGTATGCTCTCAACCACATACTTATTTAGTTGACCTCAATACAATCCTGCAGTAAAATTTATTAAAATAAAATGTCATAAAATACCACACATTTCTGGTAGGGATCAGGTAGCACTATAAACATGAACATTGCATGAAAATAGTGCAAACTGGGCAAGGGACACTGACTGGGAAACCACACACATCTCCTCAATTGTCAGTTGAGATGGAATGCTTACCCTTCAAAACATTTCTGTATTATTACAGAACATAAAGTTACTAACTGTAATGGGATTACAAGAATATACACTGTAACAAATTACACTAGAGAAATATTAGATTAACACAAACCTTTATATTACCTATCTACTGTATGCATACCTACTGTATATTACCCACAACAATGGTGCTGTAGCAGTGATTTTGTTCTCACTTTCCAGTAGCAAATTTTATTAGCTGTGCAAATTTACGTTACTGAAGTATCAAAATGAAATAGTGTAAAACAGTTAAAACTGTCCCAAATAACGACTGTATATTTTGAGTGTATATTCACTGCAGCTTATAACTGCCAATAGCTGCATTGGAACTAAAGCATTTGTTTCAGCATTTTGTTGAGGAGGCACAGATTCTAACAAGAATAAAGTAACCAGACTCTCATCATGTAGAACAGTTTATAGTTTATCACTAGACCTTTCAGAGGAGGCCAACAGGTTCCTTCCAACACTGTAAATTTGTTAAATCTCAAATCGTTAATATAAAGGCATATTTTCATAAAACACATCCCTTTACATTTTGTTGCACTGATCATTATGGTGTAAAAAGATGATAACAAGGTAGATTAGTATCCTCACTGGGAATTAATTCATTCAACCCAGCTTTAGCAAAATGAAATGAGGGAGAAATCAGCACTACAACTTATGATCAATTAAAGATAATCCAAGTTACTGCACAATGATAAGACATATGCAAAAGAGACATTTCCAGTTTCAGAAGAGACACACTTTCTTCTTCCTGAGCTAACAACTGTCTAACTGTGCCCTCTTTCTGTACTTGCACCTCTGTTCCATTACACAACTCTCACTTGTACCCCAAATCAAACGACATGCTGTTGTGAAAAAGAATTATATGAGGAAGTCTATCCTGTTTCATAACTTTTGTAAGAGGTGATTTATGGTTATTTACAGATAATGTTGCTTTCTTAGCATCATCAAACTGTGATTGCCAGTGTGGACTCGAATAATTAGCAGCTTAGTGTGATGTGGTTAACATGAGGAACAGCTACTTCAACCTGAAGCTCTAAAATCTGTAAGAAAAGTGTGTATTTATTACAGTTATGGGGTGACCTAGCTGCACTAAGTGAATGAATACAATTTATCTCTGGGTCTTGTTCACAAGTTAGGGTAGATGTAATAACAGACACAGAGGTAACCGTTTTCTAACATTACAACACATTACAATTGAGAAGAAGGAGCTAAGTAATCAGATAAAGCTTTCAGCTTTCCCATCTGTCTGTTATTTCTGTACTGGCCTATGATTAAGAGCTCTGGGTAGTGACCAAAAGAATGAGATCATAACTGCACAATGCGGAAATGAGGTTACTGGACTCACACTCTGTGAAACAATGAGAAGCTAGAAATATAAAAACTGCTGTTCTGGAGCTCTACGGTCAGCAGTATGATGTAGTGGTTGAGAAACTGAACTTTAAACTACAATGCTGCTTTCTCAACTGCTGACTGTCTCATTCTGTAACCATTAGCAAGTCATTTAATCTGCCTTCACTCAACTGTAAAAAATATCTGTAAATAGCTGAAAGGTAACTTGATATTAAAAAACACTTTGAATAAAGACATCATCCCAATACCCAAATATAAAACAAACAATAATAATAATAATAATAATAATAATAATGAAGATAAGTTAGTTGTTGTGGTTTTAATATTATTGCCCCATATGGCAATAGAGACCTGGATAATAAAAACCTTAACTTACAACATAGAGCACCTCTGTTTCCAATTCAGATTCATATTGTTATTAACTTGGAGTTCAAAAGTACACAAAGCCCTAAAGTTGTTCAAAAATGTCTATTTGAGGGGGAAACCATCAAAATCTGACTGGTAAAAAGGGTGAAAATAAAATAAAAAAGGGTTTGTTTTCCAAAAATGCCCCGAGGTACAAAAGAAAGCTCAGTGGAGCACAAAAGGCAAAGGAGTTGCTTGTAACTGTTAGGCAATCCAAAGTAAATCAATGTGCCAATAAAGTAATCCAATGGCATAATCAAAAAACTGAACAAAAAATATAAAAATTCTAGAAATCACAAAGAAACACTCACCAACACCCAGGCACATTTGAATGAGCAGCAAGGGACTATGGGTTACCCTCGCTTATAAAGGGCTTATGGCAGTTCCTTGTGGGGAAGGGCAGAATGGAAACCACCCAGAAAACACATGGCACATAAGACAAGATGCTCAAACATTAAAAAACTAATTATAATCAACTATGTTAACATAGATAAAAGAATCAAAAATAAACAAGACAGACATAAAAATGGCATTTGAACTCCAGCCAGTGGAGGACCCCATCCTGAAATAGAACACATTTCCCTAGTGATGAACGAAATAGCATTTTTACTCTAGATAGAGTTTTATGAAATTGGCCCTAAACTCAATTTGCATGCAATTTTGAAACTCACTAAAATGAGATCTTGTGGATTTTTAAAGTTTTTTGAGTAGGAAGTAATAAATAATGTCCCTTATGGTTTATTCTGCAGCTTAAAACGTCTGCCTCCCTCTTTGGCTGCCCATCATTTCCACCCTAATGTTCCACAGCTCCTTCCATGAGGTTCCACGTGCTGTCATCTGCCTCCTGCACGGTTTGCACACACATTCTATCCACTGGAAAAAAGATTGCAGATGAGATGAAAATGTGCAAACTGTGCTAATGGCATGAATGCCACTGTAAATTCAAATCTGTGTGAATAATTACGCTCATCACTATATATCAGACATGAACTCCATTCAGGGCACTGCAAAAATGTATAGGACAATTCTTTTATTTATTAGTCTTTAGGAAAATAAGCAAATGTATACAACCGGTGGGTTGGCACCCTGCCCGGGATTCGTTCCTGCCTTGTGCCCTATGTTGGCTGGGATTGGCTCCAGCAGACCCCCGTGACCCTGTGTTTGGATTCAGCGGGTTGGATAATGGATGGATGGATGGATACAACCACTGCATGACCTTCTAAAATTATATGACACATAAGGTTTAACCAACATCTGGTATAAATTGATTATTTTAAATATTAATGTAGAGAAATGCATTAAGCTCTTCTTTGTATTTAATCATTTTTTCTCAACCTAAAGTAACTAAAACATTCCTGCAGAATACTCTTTTAAATTATTTTGCTTGTAAATGATTTTGTCACAGCAGTATAGTTTGCTAATGTTCATTTGAATACTTCAGATGTCCTTAGTATGACCAGCTGTCTGACCATATGCTTCAAATGACTTCCTACCAGTGCTATTTAAGCTGTCAAGATATACAATATTCAGGATATTAGCCAACTACAACCGTTTAATTTTGAAAGAATTTGCCTGCTTAATTAAAATATGTTGTAGTTAAAAACACTATACACTCACATGACACAACAAACTATTTAAAAGACTAATAATGTACAGGATTTGCAGTATACTGTGCTGGGGTCTGCTCATATCTTGCCATCTCCCATTCTGTATGTGTGTGAATAGCGCTTACTTTAAAGCTTGTCCTCACAGCATACATGCAAATGCAGGAATGCCTAGCTATTAGGGTGACAAGATTTAGGCTTTCAAAGAAGAGGACCAGGGAGGGATATAGTCAAAACTTGAGTCAAGCCTTTATGTGAAATGAACCTTTATTATTTTTTTTAATCAAACAATTCAATCTATTTAAACATCCATCGATACATCCATTATCCAACCTGCTATATCCTAACTACAGGGTCACGGGGGTCTGCTGGAGCCAATCCCAGCCAACACAGGGTGCAAGGCAGGAAACAAACCCTGGGCAGGGCGCCAGCCCACCGCAGCTTCCATAATTATATGAAAGGAAAAAAACTAAAATATAGCCCTATTTTAATATTAAAGTTTTTATAGCACAACAGATTTTATCATCTGAGCTAAAATGAAACCAGGTGCATCATAACTCTAGAGAAGTCAAAACTTGTTTGCAAATAATCAGTTTTAATGGAACATTTTGAAACATAATGAAATATGCTTCACCAAAAAGTCTGTCATTTATACTGACAATCTCTTTCCCTTAAGAGCAGTTTTGTAATTTGAAGAATGAACATGAGCTTTGAGTCACATGTGCCAGCGCTACAGATCATACATACAGCTTCCCACTTGTGTTTTGTTTTTTTTAACTGTTGGCAAATATACACATTCCTTTGAACATGTGTCTTTGTCTAGTCTTCCTACCTGTTAACTAAGTCAAACTGCCATATGTGCGTTTTCTTTAAACAATTTATTCTGAATGCAAGTTATGTCACATGTGCTTTCAAAACATATACCTGTCATACCTGGAATTGACTAAATATATAGGTCAATTATTTATACATTTACTTAGATGAGAAGCACCTGGTTTAAAATTATGGCACTAGTGTCCACAGTGTGTTCAGATAGAGATCCAATGGCACTTTATCAACATAAAATTCAAATCAGATTCCATTTCCGAGTTTTGTATAAAACAGAAATACATTTGCCTTTACAGCTGTGTTAAATATGGTATTTATCCATATTTGACCACATGACAATCTGTTCACAAATGCCTTTACAATTGGTTTTTAATGTGTAAAGTGCAAATGGATCATGATTGGAACACCAAATACAAATACCAAGTCTAATTAAGGCCTCTTGCTCACACCATGGTGATTTATTTTTAAAACAACTAAAAAAATGAAATAACTTCAGAATTGTAATGCGTGCTAATCTAGTAAAGGCATTTGCATATTTAATGTTTGTTTCTTTTCTTATAATGAATATTTATTTTTGAATGCTAGCACTGCAAGGATTTTAAAAACATTAGTGATTAAAGAAACATGGAGTATCACACTCTCATGACGCTAAACTAGATTAAGTTGGTTTGATAATGGATGGAGAAACCCCGTAGTATATATTAAATCTGGCTTAAGGACTGTATCTTTTTAATGTCCCAACTTGTTAAACTCATCTCAAGAAGGCTTCATCATGTTTAACCTTAGACGGCATTTTAATTCCAGACATGGCGAGACTTTCAACTGTTATGTCCAGATGATATAATAATCTATAAAGACAGATCAAAATCAATGGCTGAACATATGACCTAGCTTAACCACTTCAGATCCATTCAAAACATGCATTATTAATGAAGCAGAAACAAAAAAATAAATCCCACATAAATTTCATTAATTCATAACAAACATCCTTCAACCCTAACACAAATATATAAACCATGGATTTCTAATAAAAGAATATAGACAAATACTGCAAAAGCATAGTATAATCTTCTAAAAAAACAAACACTCCACCTTTATTCCTGAAGTGTCAATTTATAAAACATACTTGCGGTACAAAGAAGACAAGACTCACATGTACTGTATGTCTTAAATATATTCTAAAATGCATTTATTGTAAAACTCAATATTCAAACATGCTTATTTTACACTATTCCAACAAGACTAGACTCAAGACAGGGATCAATTCTGGAAAGGATGACAGCCATTCTGCAGAGCACAGTTACATACAGTATATACATTCACTCTTGCTCATACTGGTTCCATTTAAAATTGTAAACTATTATAGTAGGCATATTTTTGGGCTCTGGAAGGGAAAAAACAGAATCTAGAGAACAGCACATGCAGACATAGGGAAAAGGGAAAACACTATACAGGTTGTGACTATGTTGGGATTTAAACCCAGAATACTGAAGATGTGAGTCAGCAGAACTGTTATAATTATACCCTGTTGTAAATTTACAGTCAGACATTTATTGTAAATATTGTTGTATACTTATTACATATGGCTGTTAGTAAATGATTTGTGTCTGTTTTTGTACAATGTACTGCTTTGAAACTCTGTGTTAAATGGTTCTGCACCTGTGAAACTTGCAGGAAATACACTTCTGCCTTTAAGCATAAATAAGACATAAGTATTAAAGAAACAAAGCAAGCAGCACTCAGTTTCGGACTGTGTACAGTTGTTGGTTGCACTGCAGAACAAACTGTAACAAGAACGGAAAAATGAGACTATCATTGCCCAGTCTTGATCTGCATTAGGTTCTAAGAATCCTAAGACAATTAATCAATAAAGTGGAAGGACAAATTATTATTATTATTATTATTATTATTATAGCATCTTAATTATACTACACTTCATCTTTTAAAGTATTTGTGAAGGGTACCAAGGTCTTATGGTTTGTCTCAAAGGCTGTAAAATAACCTGTTTCAAATGGAACATATCTATCTCCATTGTGTATTTGTAAGCACTGAGGGAACATATGCTACTTTCTCTAATTGCTGCCCATATTGCTACCTGACATTTTTTTAGTCCAATTTAGTGCACTTCTCTTTTCAAGTATAGAGATCAAATTTACAAGTATAACATCGCTAGAGCAAAACATAAAATGATACATAAAAAAATTATGCACACATATGTAAGCACCATATATATATATATATATATATATATATATATATATATATATATATATATATATATATACATACATTGTCAAGGACAGCCTGTATGGGGAGACACTCCATGGATTTTCTTCTGCCTGGAAAAGTTTAAAAGCCCAGCATTTAGCCCTTCTTGCCACGTTGATACAGCAGTAGGGTGCAGCTGTGCACTAGTCACAAGCCGGGCATTTGGCCCTTTAATGAGATATGTACATGCCTCTCCCCATGTGCCAAGGATGACATGGAACTACTTGCCATGCAACTGGGCGATACCCCTCATGTCTCTTGGGCATCCTTCAAAAGGACCTCTTGTTCTACAGGCATGCATGGAGAGTCACTTGTGGAAAAGAGCCAATGGCTCACATGGACTGGGTTGGAGTGGAGCTCAAAGAGATCAACGATAAAACAAGACTTAAAGGACAAGGTAGGATTAGGACAGTTATGCAGCCTTAATTAAGACAGTGGATAGCTAATTTTTACACATGCATCAGTTAACAAATCCTTTGAGGAAGAAGCTCCTTAATAATGAAGCAAGCATAAAGTGCTATGGCACTGTGCAGCCACCCTACATGGAACAGACGCTCGCTCATACAGAGTATACTGTTAAACATAAACTTATTATAAATGAGTGATTAGCTATTTCATATGTACAGTATGAGTTTACCCCAGTATGCCACAAAAGCATAAAGTGATATCTTTAGAAACTAAAATGCATATTATAAAGGATTGTAGAATCTGGGAAAAAGAAAGGTTATCTAGTAGAATCATTGGGGTTAGCACACAGTCATGAAAACAGAAAGTGAAGAGCGTGAAAGTGAGCATGAATACAAAGGACTTACAAGATGTTTTTCCTCTGCTAACATCCATTGGCCTGGCATCATGGACACTGGTAGGTTTTTTTGAGGATCCTGGCAGAATCAGGTCATACACGTTGGGTAAATTGAGGAACACTGTGTTGCCTCTGAGCTAGCAACATAAATATGCAGAGAGTTGCTGAAGAATGATCCATAAGGAGCAATAATACTTGTTTTCCACTTCAAATAACTATATAAAAACTCCAAAAACTTGATTTTAGGGAGTTTTGTGTTTTTCAGTTGAGCAACTTCAACAAACTGTATGCAAAAGTTCTGTAGCTCTGTGCAAACAGTATAATCTTAGTCTTCTTGGATAGTGAAACAATGGTACACACTACGCTTACAAAGGGAGTTCTGCTAAATAAATGATGGTTAAAAAAGTAAGAGTTATTATTATTACGGCAGTTTCTGCAGAGTATACAAACTTAAACCAATAAAATTATGTAAAGATCACAATAATTACATAGCAGATTGTAGTGTAGTGAAAACATATTCGGTAACTGCTCTATAATATAACATTTTATTTTTTACATTGGAGCTTTCTTCAGAAACCTTGATTAGAATTTGACCTTTTTCCCTTAGATTAATTAATTAGATGATTTGCTTAGATCAAGATTTAAATACATATATGCACAAATAAATAAACAACCATTGTTTGCATGTACTACAAAATAATTTGCTTTCAGTGATGATAATTTAAAAATGTATTAAAATAATTGTAGTAAAAATGTAACTTGACATGAAACTAATGGAATGAATTATTAGAATTTTTACAGACAAGATCAAACCTAATTTTGAAAACAGAGACACCAACTGCTGCAGACAGAAATAATTCCATGTGTACAGACTGAAACAGATGCACATGGAGTCAGTTTTTCCCCACTATGATATTAGTCCCTTAATGTAATTCCCTGGTAGCTGTCTGTGTCTGTACTCAGAAAACACGTTGGCTGAAGATGAGTTGTTAAAATACTCCACAGGGTTATAACAGTTACTTGATGCAAATTGCAAAAAGTACAGTTAGGTGCATGTTGAGTTTTTGTAATCGGCCTTCCCTAATCTAATTGTACACAGTTCTAAGCATAAATCTCTTTAGGCATCTGTTCAACTATAGAAGACACTAATAATATTAAGAAATGATTTGCTAATACATTGTCTCTGTTATATGTGGGACTATTTAAATACAGAAATAAGATTTTGTAAGGTGAAAGAAACAGGTTCTTGAAACAACTTCTATACATTCAATGATTTTTTTTTCTTTAGCAAAATTTCTTTATAGTGCTAAGGGTTTCCACCTTACAGTTCCAGATTATTGAGTTTGAATCCATGCTTGAGTGCTTCCTAGTGAAGTTTGTGCATTCTCTCTATCTGTCTCTATGTTGGTCTGCCTCTAATATCATAAAGAACTATGTTTTAGGTTAATTTACATCTCTAAATTGCTCAATTATAAATAAGTGTAGGTATGAATTTGCTATGCAATAGATTCATCCTTTGCCCAGAACTGATTCTTGCTTTACATCCAATGCTGCCAAGAGAGGTTCTGGCCTCCCAGAACCATGTGGTGGATAACTGTGTTAGAAAATGGATGGATGAATGGAATGTTCTTTTAAAAATATTTTACAAGGTTGCAGGAGGGGTAAATTGCCTGTTCTGGCAGTACAAGGCAGAATCAACCATATGTGGGGTGCTTGTCCTTAAACTGTTTTTCATCTCTAAGTGAACTGTTTATTGAGAAACGTGACCGAAAGAGGACCCCTCTTTCCCATGATTCCTGCGATCCTCCATCAGGGATGACTTTACCATAGGCAGGCAAAACAACTTGGCACGTGGGCCGTGGCACCAAGTGCCACATTTGAGTACCAAGAACAGAAACAGAATAGGTGAGGGTTAGTATTCAATTATAACTGTCATGTTACTTATGTTTTAGTGCTAATGACTAACAACAGAGATGCAGTATGTACAGTTAATCAGCAGCTCTAATCAGGATATGCTAAACTGAAGTAGTGAGTCTTCAGTCGGGATTTAAAGGCTGAGACCGAAGGGGCATCTCTTATAGAAGCAGGCAGACCATTCCACAGTTTAGGGGCCCTGTAACTAAAAGCTCGACCTCCCTCTGTTATTTTATTAATCCTTGGAATCATAAGCAGACTGGCATCTTGAGATCTTAATGTGCGCTCTGGTTTGTAAGTCATGTTAAGTTCAGACAAGTAAGTCGGACCTTGGCCATTTAATGCTTTATATGTTAAAAGGAGGATTTCGAAATCTGCCCTAAACTTAACCGGGAGCCAGTGTAAGGATTTAAGAACTGGAGTTATGTGTTCGTATTTTCTTGTTCTTGTAATAATTCTTGCAGCCGCATTTTGGATTAACTGGAGGCTGTATAGAGAACAGTTTGAACAGCCAGTGAAAACCACATTGCAGTAGTCAATCCTACTAGAGGTAAATGCATTAATTAATTTCTTAGAATCCTGTTTATTTAGAAAGCGCCTTCATTTCCTAGCATTTTTAAGATGGAAGAAACATGTTTTGGACAACTTTGTAATATGCGCTTTAAATGACATGCTAGAGTCAAAAATAACTCCTAGATTGTGGGCTGATTCAGTAAAATTAATTGGGATTCCAACTGAGTTAAATGATGACAAAATATTGTTGTGATCAGCGTAATTCCCCCCAACAATTAACATCTCTGTTTTATCTGTATTTAAAGACAAATAGTTCTCATTCATCCACTCCTTTAATTCGCTAACACAACTAATTAAAGACAACATAGGAGAAACTTCATTTGATTTAAATGAAAGGTATAACTGGGTGTCATCTGCATACGAGTGAAAATTAACATCATGTTTCCTAATAAGAGATCCCAGTGGAAGCATGTAAAGTGAAAACAGTAAAGGTCCCAGTACTGAGCCCTGCGGGACACCATATTGAACTTCTGTGTATAATGATGGAGTACTGTCAGCACATTTCTGTACATATTGGAATCGATTTGATAAATAAGAACTAAACCAAGCGAGCACGAGGCCTGTAAGCCCAACATCATTTTCTAGCCTGTGCAGTAAAATAGAATGGTCAATGGTCTCAAATGCTGCACTTAAGTTCAACAACATAATTACAGTGGAGTTTCCTTCATCAGAGGATATCAGAATGTCATTTACAACCCGTGTTAGTGCCTTTTCTGTACTATGACCAGTGCGAAAACTAGACTGGAATTTCTCAAATAAATTGTAATGCGTAAGGTGTGACTGAAGCTGACTGGTGACTACTTTTTCTAGTATTTTAGAGAGAAACTGTAAATTTGAAATAGGCCTATAATTATTTAGTATGTGTGGGTCTAGGTCTGACTTTTTAAGTAATGGTTTAATGACTGACACTTTTAGTGCATCAGGTACTGTGCCATGCAATAATGAACTATTGATAATGTTTAGAATAGGCGCTGCAAGAACATCCATTGCACTTTTTACTAGTTTTGTTGGCACTGGATCTAGGGAACAAGTAGTGGGCTTCATTTTAGAAATTAAAGTTAAGACTTCCTGCTCAGTTACAGGATTAAAATGATTAAAGTACTGAATGCAATGTGAGACAGGATCTGCTAAGCTAGTATTTGGTTTGTACTGTGATGCAGAGATCTGGGATCTTATATTTTTAATTTTCTCATTGAAGAAGTTCATAAAGTCTGTACTGCTAATATCTGTTGGTATTTTGCACTCATCCGAAGAGGTGTTGGTGAAGCCAGCAGGAGGCATTTACTCTGTGGTATGAATGTGGATCCCAATGCCTCAATGAATTGATGGGTACACTGTACTGTAAAAATGGCAATATGCTTCAGATGAGTGATATGTTCGTGGGTTCTGCTTTACGCTTCAAAATCACTTGCAATCTTTCATTTATGGTATTTATTAAATAGAAAAAAGTTTGATTACAAATAAAGAGAATCAACAACCACCCAAAAACCAGTCAGATGATTTCCTGTGAACAGTAAATGGCCAATGATAAAAGGGGCTGATGGAGATTGACACAACTTATGCAGAGTAAAAGACTGAACACAGCCAGTCAATTATCAGCCAAGTATAAGAATAGGTCCAAAAGATACAAATGAAAATGCATGGCTTGTTACACCTTGTCACAGGCAGACAATTCATGACCTAATCAAATTCCTCTCTTGTCGGTGAAGACACAGACATTCATTAACAGTGGACTAAAGATCACAAACACTACGGGACTGGAAAAACATTGCCTGGTCTTACATATCATGGTTTCTGTTGATTCACTCTGAACGGAGGGCTAGGATATGCTAGAAATGCCATAACTGCTTAAATCCATTCTGCCAGGTGTCTTGTTTGAAATGAAGGCTG
>JANRMT010062857.1:2969927-3012457 GCA_026402145.1 Polypterus bichir lapradei
GTCCCTATGAACTTCTGGATGTCCTTGCGAGTATTTAGCGACAGTGTCCCTATGAACTTCTGGATGTGCTTGCGAGTATTTAGCGACAGCGTCCCTATGAACTTCTGGATGTGCTTGCGAGTATTTAGCGACAGCGTCCCTATTATCTTCTGGATGTGCTTGCGAGTATTTAGCGACAGCGTCCCTATGAATTTGTGGATTTTTCTGAGAGTATTTGGCAGCAGCTGAACGAAGTTGATTCCGTCTAGCTGTATGAGAAAATCTACCACAACGTCTGATACGCCTCCTTTTTACTGTGTTCTCACAGCTTGGATTGCCGGTTTAATAATCAGCTGGATTTGTGTTGAAGTGACATTCAACATGTGTCAATCGATGTAAGCACACAACCGGCTTCATCAATAACTTCGCATCCAGCTTTTGAGAGTTGAAATATTCATAAACATCAAAGTGTCCACTACTCAAATTGTCACCTGTGAATCTAGGATGTTTAAGAGGCATTGACGGTTCTCCAAAGGTGTAAAATATTTGCCTATTTTGGAACACTTGAAAGCGACAACCAAACAATTCAGCGGCAGCCATCAACTCACATGCAGAACCATAGGTGAAGGGCTTAAGCATTTCAGTCTTATAGTGCTCCTGTGTACTATAATTATCTCCTGTACCATCATCAGTCCATACTTTGAACCTCTCCCAGTCATTTAATACATAAGACACAATGTCCTTGCGGATATCAAAAGTGAGCCTGATATGTCCGTGCAATATGTAACACAGAGAATGGAAAAGGCAGGCGCCATCTCCGGGCATGGACACCACTCGGTAAGTGATAGTTCTTTGATTGATGGTGATGACGTCGATAGACATTTTAATAGGGGTACAGTTGGAAGAATAAAGGGAATGGGTACTTGATCAGTAAACAAAGTATAAAATATCTACACAATAACTATAACAATCATAACAAATGAACAATAAAACAGCGCAGAACCCGTGGATTAAATAAAAAGGTTGCCTCGTTGGCGAAGCAAAGAAAAAGGACTTTCTTATATGTCGTTTGTTTATAAAACAGTGCAGAAGCTGTGAGAAAGCTGCTTCACAAAAAAACTGCAGAGCGCCTAATATGGACAGGCAGTCAGGCAAAGAAAGTGAATGAAATAAGTATAATTGTAATAAACGAACAAAACAACAGCAGAAAAGCTGCGGATTAAATAAAGGAAATGGGTACTTGAACAGTAAACTAAGTGTACAATACGTACACGATAACTATAACAATCGTAAGTAAATGAACAATAAAACAGCGCAGAACCCGTGGATTAAATAAAAAGGTTGCCTCGTTGGCGAAGCAAGGAAAAAGGACTTTCGTATATGTCGTTCGTTTATAAAACAGCGCAGAAGCTGTGAGAAAGCTGCTTCCTTGTTGAAGCAAGGAAACGAATAAAGACACCGCAGAGAAGAATGGCCTTATATGGGCAGGCAGTCAATTACATGGGAGGCGTGCTGAGTTGCGCAGCAGCCTTACATATGAATATGCTAAGTGTTGACTAAATAGAAGTTGAAAAGATATATTTTTTCAAATGTGATCGCGCAATTCAGATCGAGTTGACTCGCACTACAGTACATCGAGCCCGCGTGCTATTGCGGTTTTGCCTGCGTGCCTCAATAAGTTACCCTCCCCTCGCTCTTACTTTTTTACCGTTCATCTAATGAATACATTGAGTATGGCTTTATCAAAACAATCATTGATCGCAAATAAAGTATCCATTATTCATAAAGCTTCAATTGGTGATCTGTCTTTCTGCGTTAATCGCATATTTTTTATACGTCTCAAACCAAGGGGGTGCGAGGCTAAAATGAATCGGGAAGCACACGTACGTACTCAGTGCATCCCCTCTCGGGAATCGAACTTCAGACGCCGGCACTAGAGGAAAAGCCTCTACTATTGCGCCACGGTGTGTGGTTTGTCTATTTGAGCGTAGCAGTGTAATTCGGTTTTTGTTCAGCACTCTTTGGAACTGTTGCTTTTTGTCTGCGCACTGCGTCAGTTCACGTGAGCCGCTGAATATGGTTTTATATGTCACTCGCTCGCTTCTAATTGTTTCGCTGCCTTCTTAATTATATAATGTATGTTTTCTTCAGCTGTTTTTGGAGCTCTTCCTGTTTTCTACGTACTGCGTGATTACGTGGGAGGCGTGATGATGTCACACGAAACTCCGCCCCTCCACAGCTTTAGAGCTCAACTCCATTACAGTATATGCAGAAAAATAGCTTCCAGTTATGACCATTACGCGTAGAATTTCGAAATGAAATCTGCCCAACTTTTGTAAGGAAGCTGTAAGGAATGAGCCTGCCAAATTTCAGCCTTCTACCAATACGGGAAGTTGGAGAATTAGTGATGAGTCAGTGAGTCAGTCAGTCAGTCAGTCAGTCAGTCAGTCAGTCAGTGAGGGCTTTGCCTTTTATTAGTATAAATTATGAGAAACAGTTGAGTTGAGTCAAATTCCAGTTCCATTGGATTTTGTCAGGCTTTTTTTCTTTACAAATACACCAAAATTGATGTAATCAAATAGATGGCAAATAGCAAACTTTGTGCTGCCTACTAATAAACATCAGAAAGCCAGACAAACTTCTATATGATTGCTGAAAAGCATTAGCATGCAGTCATTAATCAATTTTTCTTTATCCTAGCTATGCTCCCTTGTACCACCTGAGGCCAGAAGATGTAATGTCACTGCCTTTCTCATTTTTATATATAACAGCGGGCACAGCAAGTAGAACAACAGAACAAATTAATATGCTAAATGGGTACTTATAGTGATCAGTGAGTGCTTCCTGAACACTTTTATTTACTAAGCAGATGACTTAATTCAAAGCAACTTACAAAAATTAGTGTACACAAACTGCTGTATGTGAGTAATTTTCAGAAAAGTACATTGTTATCAAATAATACAGATCAAAATTTTAAAACAGAGCACAAGAAGCTTTGGCTACAATAAGTCCCAAAAAGACTAAATGAAAACTAACATTTTTAAAAAAAACTGTCATAGTGGACAGTTAATAAGGCCTGTATCTGTCAAACCCTGCAGTCTGAGATGTTAAGTCCTGTGGGTGCTACAAATAACTCAAGGAGTAACATGTGGGAATTTGTATTCTTAAAAATGTTTTTTTTTGTTTTCATTTTCAGTTGTTGTATACATTAAATAGCTGTAGTAGGAATTAATTGTTAATTACAAGTCACTATTGCAGGTAATATCTGTCAACAATTCAGACACAGGCAAAGGTGTATCTACCTAAAATGGTGTGAAACACAGTGTTGTTTGAGTTAGAAAAAATGCAGGTCACCAAAGCTGAAAAACCTCCTAAAATGGTGATTTAAAGTCATGCCAAATGCGCTTCAGAAGAGGTCATCCACTTGAAACTAAGCATGTTTGGGACTGGCCAGTACTTGGGTACTTGGATGGGAGACCATCTAGGAAAGCCTGGGCTGCAGCAGGAAGAGGTGTTGGTGAAGCCAGCAGGAGGCACTTACTCTGTGGTCTGAATGTAGATCCCAATGCCTCAATGAATTGATGGGGACACTGTACTGTAAAAATGGCAATATCCTTCGGATGAGATGTAAAAATTGAGGTCCTGACCCTCTGTGATCATAACTGAATAGGGTTTATCTCCATGTCCAGGCTAAGTTACCCACCATGGCCAATTTATTCTGGCCACCTAATCATCCCCTGTCTATAATTCTGTAATCTCTCTCACCACTTCACCACCTGACAGCTAATATGTGGTGAACATACTGGCGCCAAATGGCTGCCTTTGCATCATCCAGGTGGGTGCTAAACATTTCTGGTGGTTGAAGTGGCTCCTCAATCACTTAAACACCATGTGTAGCGAGAAAAGTGCTATATAAAAGTAAATTATTATTATTATTATTATTATTATTATTATTATTATTATTATAAAACAAAAGGGAAATCATAAATATGCCAGTCATTGTCAGTTGTTGATAAGAAAGAAAACCAGCTACCACTTCATTGGTGTAATTAATGTTTATAAGTTTTAACATCACATGCTCAAGACTGAACAGGAGCAGGACAGAACTAATGCCTGCAGTAATTTTGTTAAAAAAAACACACGCACACACACCTGCAAAACCCTCTAGTTAATACAACGTAAGAGGAAGTGGGATTTAAAAAAAAAAGAAGCAATCCTAAAATATTTTAAACAAATTTATTTTCAAGAATCTTTTAGTGATGATGAAGGCAAACCAGTCAAAAAAAAAAAGATCTGGGGCATCACTCCATCATACTGCACACTTACATATGCACATATGTCATGCTCACTTACACAAAACACGTGTCAGGGAAAAAGTTGCTGAAAAGTGAAAGGAAAATAGGAGTACATGAAGAAAAACACACACACACACACACACACACACACACACACACAAACACTGAGAGGATTAGCAAAGTCCGCACACACAATGCCCAGGTATGGTATCAAACCTAGGACTCTGGACCTGTAAGGCCCTATGACACTCACTTACAAAATATACCTAAACATAATAGTATCATAGTTGTGAACTTTTAAAGTGCCTTAGAATAGAAATCACTGCAGAAGATTCTATATATATACAGTGCATCCGGAAAGCATTAACAGCGCATCACTTTTTCACATTTTGTTATGTTACAGTCTTATTCCAAAATGGATTAAATTCATTTTTTTCCACAGAATTCTACACACAACACCCCATAATGACAACGTGAAAAAAGTTTATTTGAGATTTCTGCAAATTTATTAAAAATAAAAAAACTGAGAAAGCACATGTGCATAAGTATTCACAGCCTTTGCCATGAAGCTCAAAATTGAGCTCAGGTGCATCCTGTTTCCCCTGATCATCCTTGAGATGTTTCTGCAGTTTAATTGGAGTCCACCTGTGGTAAATTCAGTTGATTGGACATGATTTGGAAAGGCACACACCTGTCTATATAAGGTCCCACTGTTGACAGTTCATGTCAGAGCACAAACTAAGCATGAAGTCAAAGGAATTGTCTGTAGACCTCCGATACAGGAGGCACAAATCTGGGGAAGGTTACAGAAAAATGTCTGCTGCTTTGAAGGTCCCAGTGAGCACAGTGACCTCCATCATCCGTAAGTGGAAGAAGTTCGAAACCACCAGGACTCTTCCTAGAGCTGACCGGCCATCTAAATTGAGCGATCAGGGGAGAAGGGCCTTAGTCAGGGAGGTGACCAAGACCCTGATGGTCACTTTGTCAGAGCTCCAGAGGTCCTCTGTGGAAAGAGGAGACCCTTCCAGAAGGGCAACCATCTCTGCAGCAATCCACCAATTAGGCCTGTATGGTAGAGTGGCTAAATGGAAGCCACTTCTTAGTAAAAGGCACATGGCAGCCCCTCTGGAGTTTGCCAAAAGGCACCTGAAGGACACTCAGACCATAAGAAACAAAATTCTCTGGCCTGATGAGACAAAGATTGAACTCTTTGGTGTAAATGCCAGGCATCACGTTTGGAGGAAACCAGGCACCGCTCATCACCAGGCCAATACCATCCCTACAGTAAAGCATGGTGGTGGCAGCATCATGCTGTGGGGATGTTTTTCAGAGGCAGGAACTGGGAGACTAGTTAGGATAAAGGGAAAGATGACTGCAGCAATGTACAGAGACATCCTGGATGAAAACCTGCTCCAGAGCGCTCTTGACCTCAGACTGGGGCGACGGTTCACCTTTCAACAGGACAACGACCCTAAGCACACAGCCAAGATATCAAAGGAGTGGCTTCAGGACAAGTCTGTGAATGTCCTTGAGTGGCCCATCGAGAGCCCAGACTAGAATCCGATTGCACATCTCTGGAGAGATCTTAAAATGGCTGTGCACTGACGCTTCCCATCCAACCTGATGGAGCTTGAGAGGTGCTGCAAAGAGGAATGGGCGAAACTGGCCAAGTATAGGTGTGCCAAGCTTGTGGCATCATATTCAAAAAGACTTGAGGCTGTAATTGCTGCCAAAGGTGCATCGACAAAGTATTGAGCAAAGGCTGTGAATACTTATGTACATGTGATTTCTCAGTTTTTTTATTTTTAATAAATTTGCAAAAACCTTAAGTAAACTTTTTTCACGTTGTCATTATGGGGTGTTGTGTGTAGAATTCTGAGGAAAAAAAAATGAATTTAATCCATTTTGGAATAAGGCTGTAACATAACAAAATGTGGAAAAAGTGATGCGCTGTGAATACTTTCCGGATAAACTGTACATAATACAATGTCTGTCTATACCACACCCTCTGACTGATCTGGACCAGATTTTGCATATTTGCTCTTTAAAACTACACAGACATAACAGACTACTTTGGAACCCAAAATTGTGGCTTTGGGGGTCCCAGTATCTTTTTTTCCTGCGTGCTACAGTTTACACACTGGTGCCACCTGCTGGCTTAAAGCAAGTGAAACATACAAACAGACTGAAGCCAGAGTAGCAGACAAAATGAGCAAAGCTTAACATTACTTACCTGGGCAATGCCGCATACTGCTTTTATCTAATGTAATATAAAAATGAGTATCGTGCGTTTTTGTAGGGTGTGTTGGCTATTGTTAGATCGAGAGTGGAAGTGCAACGCAACACAAAGGTGGATCAAAGGGCCGTTTTTTAACCTCTTCTTAGTCAGCTTTTATTCATGATTTAAGCACTACAAACTGTTAACCTCAAACTAATCCAATCAGAATCAAAGAAAAAAGCTCTTGGCTCATGAAAGCAGAGACATTTATAGAAAGGCAGTTTGGATGACAGAGGAGACAGGTAGCAATAGCTTGATTTTCATAACTCATTTTACAAATATACCTGGGCAATGCTGAGTACTTCGGCTAGTATAAAATAAAGCAAGTTAAAAAAAAATGCGTAATAGAATAGTAATTCAAAAATTCACTTATTGTTAGTGTAACTATATTTGCTAATCTTTAGTTAGAAATGTGAAGAAATAGTAAATAGTTTTAATCGTAAACAATTCACAATTTTGTGGCCAAAAGTGTACTTTTTAACAGCAAATTATGGAAAATGTATGTTTTGTGAAATAGAAGGCTATTGCAACAGCTATTGATTCAAAATGTTGTGAGATCTTTAAATTTTAAATGTATATTTGTAATATTTGTAACAAGGATTCACTTTTTCAGCCTAATGTACAATAACCCCTAAGGTTAAAGGAGCTACTGAAAATGGCAAGTCAATTAAACTTAAGGTTCACTAAGCAAATAACAAACTAAATAAAATATGTTGAAACTATTTAGACTTGTAAATTATGCACTGGGACATACAATGTAATTGTTTATAGTGATAAAGCATTGACTATAACAATTAATTAAAATATAAAAAAGTTACCCTAACCTCAGACCCAGCATCAGAGTAAACAGATTTAGAAAAGTAGTTGATATTACCTTAATAATGTCATATTTAAATTACAAACCATACACATCTGATTTTCTTATAGGTCACATTTTCTCCTAATGCTGAGGCTCTTTTCTGTTTGTATTAAATGTGTTTTGAGCAACTTCACATGAAATTCACCATTTTGCTCTCTTTTGAAATAGTCAGTGTTCATATTTTGTTTGATCACACTTGTTACAGCAATACTGTATTTGGCAGTTTATTGATTACTCTCAATTTCACACAGTTTGTGACAAATTGGAAATTTCTTTTCACAAGTCACATATTTTTGGAATTGCATTGAGTTGCAACATTACTCCTGAGCATTCGAACTCTGGATAAAACCTTGTCACTTTTAGTGATGTGGAATGATCATCAGTACAAAAAAGAATTTCTAATACTGCCTAAAAATATTAGAAGGTACAGTCCTCTCAGAGGAAAGTGGATTCCATCGAGTGAAAATTGTTTTATAAGTTAAGATTGTGATAGTGCATTTTAAAATCTCTTTTAAAGTATTTTCCAAAACTGGACAGTGAGTGCAGAATGAACACGGAGACATACTTACAAATGGATGTGCTCTAAAACCCACTTAACTTCATACGTTACCCGACTTCAGGCTTCTTAAAGGAATACATAAGTGTATTGATCACACAGACAGAAACAAGTTCCACTACACAATGTTCAACGAGTAATCGTCGTCTGCACGCCGAAGACATAAACCCCACTCACTGACTTACCTCTGAAAAGGGAAATGTGCATTTAGCGGCGACAAGCACTCGAAGCACGTCTGACAGCGGTCACATCTGTTGACAGAATGAGTATTAGAGACTTGCGGCAGTCAGACCAAGCGCCAAAATAGAAGCGAGATTAAAGGCATTAAAAGATTATCAGAACACCGAAGAGGGCAGTGTGTTCATCTTAAGAGACAAGAATGAAGCGCGTGTTAAACAAGGCAGATAGATCAGTTATGGGGAGAACTGACAAGAAGAAGCGGACAAGTGCTGCGCTTGACAAGTTGTATTGCAGGTCGTGTTTTTAATTAAAAAGATCTTACAAATGTCCTTTATTTTCTGGGAAATGGCTCCTTAACTCACCTGTATCTTTAAATATACACCAAAAACGCAGACAAAAACCCATCCTTAAAAGCAGGCGCTAGATTTAGGGTACAGGATTGTCACAAAAGTTTATCAAAACTAACTCGGAGACATGTTATGTACAATAGTAAATATTAAAACCATTTCGTGTAAATATTAGGTAACCATGACTGAGCCCTCGCCATCGGGAAAAAAGTCTAAAACTTACCGGCAGGGAGTCCGGTCGTAATAGAAACAGCCACACGGTAGACAATTTGACGCCACCCCGCGCACTCCCGACGCCGCGCGCTCCGGCGGTCTGCCCACAGCCGCCTGCGTGGCCCCCCAGTGGCTCCGTCTCTACAGCAATAACTGTAACTGCGCACTTTCTGACTCTGACACTTTCTCGTGTCAATTAGTTTAGAGAAAACGTAAAAACTCCTGACTAGTCGCTTCTTCTGCTGCGCGTTGTATTTCCAGCTGTCGCCCCCTTTGACAGACGCAGACAGAAGTGTCAAAAATTGCTCTTCCTTGCAGAACTGTGCGTGTCCTCTCTTTCCCCCCATAATGAGACTGAGCCTATGCAAAGTCGGTAAGTTACCTGCTTCTGAGCAATGACTGTTGCAACACTTGTTATCTAAAGCCTTTTCTTAGTTCAGCTGCCGAGCACTATATTTTTATGAGTTTGCCTGCACATAGTGGCCCCATTTATATGCATTACTTAGTGAAAAGAATTCCACTAAATGCATTTTTTCTAATCCCCTTCTAAAATCGTTTGGAACAGAACTTTTAATGATGATAGATTCTAAGAATATACAGCATCAAAAGGCTTGACAATGGGGATAAATTAATTACAATACTAAACCTGGACTTATTGGAGGCAATGGAAGAAAAGTCTAGAGGCCATAATGGAAAATGCAGCCCATTCCCTCTATGATGTGTTATCCTGGACCACCTTTAACTACAAGCTTATTGCACCATTTAGTTTTAAGAAGCTCTGGGCAGGCACTTTTTTTTACAGGCATCTGACAGTATAATAGAATCTCCCACTGTGTCCAGGTTCATGCTAACCAGTTATAACATATACGTTGGCATAGGGGCTCTGTACTTTAATGTATACTGGATATATTCAGTGTGTAGTTCTTCAACGTGTCCTTGTGTATTGGTTTGTACTTTGTTCTACCTTTTTTTTTTTTTTTTACTGTTTTGGTGTACCTTGTGTTTTACATTGTTGTGAAATGTGAATTCTGCTTGAGGATTATCTGAATTGTGAAGGCACTTTCAACAGTGAACATCATTCAAGGCACTTTAAGCTTATAGAGCTGTAATATAGTTGCTTGTATATATACAGTATATATATATTAACATTTAGAACACAGGCATTTTGAGTAACTTACTGATGGTCGTTAAATGACTCGATGGTAAGGACTTACCAGGAAACATTGTGCTTAGAAGTCCAATGCCTTCTTGTTTCAAATATGCTTTATATAGTACAGGGTTTCAAGGAAGTACTTATCAAAGTGCAACAGGTGCAATACAGAAGCCAACCTTGAAAGGGACACTAATTCTTCACAGGGCACATGCTGTCTTTTCACTGTAAGAAGAAACCAATGAATGTGGTGAGAAAATTGACATTTATTTTCTTAGCAGATGCTTTTATCCAAAGCGACATACAAAAGAGGTCAACATAATCAAGTAAACACCAGTCTGGGGAACTGTTTGGAAACAGGTATTACAGTACAAGTTACAAATTAATCATCACAATTGAAGAGTTCAGAACAAAATACATGCTAGTTACAGCTCATGTCAGTTAGACAGAAATTTACTAAGCGAGAGAGTCTTCAGACAGTTCTTAAACACATTGAGGAAGTCAGATGTTCGAATGGAAGTGGGTAGCTCTTTCAACCAGCTAGGAGCTACACATTAAAGCAATCAGGGCTGAGATTTGATACCACACAGAGGTAGCATTAACAGACACTGTTCGTCAGCAGACCTGAGTGGTCGAGAAGGAGCTTAGAACCTCTAAAGTGTCTCCATATGTATAGGTGTTGACCCATTGACTTCTTTGTAATCAAGCATCAAGGATTTGAACTTAATAGTGTCACATCAGGGAGCCAATGTGGTAAGCTGAAAAGAGAAGTGACATGTGCCTGCCTCGGCTGGTTGAACACCACTGCGTTTTGAATCAGCAGCTTGGTGATAAATGCTGGTAGTCCTACCAACAAAGAGTTGCAGTAACACAAACTCCACTCAGAGGATACTCCAGGCAAGGAACAATTTGGATCAAATTTATGTCAGACAGCAATGGTAAATACTGCATGATTGTTTTTGTAATAACAATGATTAAAAAACACCTTTCATGGTGAATGCTATCATAATGATCTATAGAATAATTAAGAACAACCTTAGAAAAAATCCAGTGTATCCCAAAATGAATATTGCAAGAATAATGTTGAACTTTTTTAACGTTATTGAAAGCACATAAATAATTCTGATATAAAAACATACAATTCAGTTTTTATTAATGCAATTTTTTATGCTCTTTATTCACCTCTTTAAAAGTTATTTAACGTTCATTCACCTACTCACTTCTTCATCCATTTTTTCTGTTATAGGGTTTCACTAACCTGAACTCCGCCTTGGCACTTTTAAGCCCTGATCAGGATTAATAACTGTAGATCTGATATAGATATTTAAGTTTTAATATTTTTCTTTAGGGCACTTAACTATAATAATGTAAGTAAAGTGTTCATTGCTGTTAAGTGCAATCAGAGGCATATTGTCCAAATGAGGAAAGCTTAAGGTGTAGACCACGGGTGTTAAACTCCGGTCCTGGAGGGCCGCAGTAGCTGCAGGTTTTGATTCTAATCATCTTCTTCATTAGTGACCAGTTTTTGCTGCTAATTAACTTCTTTTGCTTTAGTTTTAATTAACTTGACTCAGGCCCTTAGTTGTCTCTTTTTTTTAATTAGCAGTCAAACAATAATGAGACACAAAACGAGCCGCCACATGACCAGCTCACCTATGCCCGTCACACAATATCTGAAAATAAAGAAAAGTGAAGGTCTCGGTAAGGTTGATCTCTCAGGTCACCAAAACATTTTGACGAACAGAAAATCAACAGTTATGGAAATGTCTGCTGTGGCAAAATGAAAGCAACAACAGGCCTCAAAATTAAATAACGGGCTTAATTAACAGTAAGAATCAGCTTCTCATTAATAGATTGGTTGGAATGAAATTGGTCAGAGTTTGAAATCCCAGTTTAGCTGCTCATCTGTTGGCTCGCTTCATGTCTCATTTCTGTTTGGCTTCCATTTCATGAAGAATCAAATCAATTCAGAGGACTAAATCCTTAAAAACAGGGCTATTACAATGAAGGGAAAAGGAGTTAATTAGCAGTGAAATCTAGTCACTGATTAGGAAAAGGGTCAGAATGAAAACCTGCAGCCATTGCGGCCCTCCAGATCTGGAGTTTGACACCACTGGTGTAGACAGTCTTCATTTAAGTGGCCTCCTTGTGAACATCTCTCAAAACACAAGGTGCCTAATTTTTCTCACCTCAGGTCAAGTCAATGCTCTAAACTTCACCATCAGAAAGACATTAATTTAAGTTTATAGTGCCATTTCTGTTTTAGGAAAACAATTTTACTTCTTACATCAAAAATCTGTCTTAATTATGGCTAATGGGCAAAATATTATTACAGGGAGATACTGAAAATTATATGATGTCAAATTTAATTTCCAAACAAGGCATAGACAAAGTCAGTTGAATTTATACTTCTGTATTTTCCAGGCTTAACTTCCTCATTCTACAGCTTTATTTGCTTCATTAACTGCTTAAGTGGCTGAGGTAACTAACAGGCCACCTATTTCAGTATGAGAAATTAAAAAATAAAAAATGCAGCTACCCGACAATTATCCATAGGTAAAGGGTGAGGTGAAGAGGTGAAGATGCCTTCAAGTTCTAAGCTCATGTTTAATTCAAAGTCTTTATTTTTACCATACCAGTAAAAATACCAGTATTGGTACTTGCTCAACATGAGAAGTAAGTAAGAAGATGGATGGTTGCATGGATCATAACGCTTGTCAATATCTGATAAATTATTCTTGTTGCTTTCGTGTTTTCCCATTTCCTTGCATTTCTACCTTTCTCTGAGGACTTTGTCCACTACTCTTTAAAGCTTAAAGAACTGGTCAGACTTTAATGGTGTTGTAAGTGAACCCAACTTACAGCAACAGACGTTTAATATATTTAAGTAAACAGTTTATTGTTTCAGGTAAGTTGCAAATTCTGCATATACTGTAGATATTGAGGTATTTGTAAAACTGTGGACAAAAAAGACATTTGTTTACGAAAACATTTAAGAAAGTACCACTTCATGTGGATTTTTGAGTTAGTTCCAGGTATTCAACAAGTTAATCTAGGCAAGACCAGTTACAACCTGTGTGGAGGAAGAATATTTGAATCCTGCTTCTGTTTACCTCCTAGGCTGTTACAATTGATACAGAGATTACCATAAACCCAGGTTAATCATTACATCTTGCACTTACCTAGTGTACCTTTAAAATAGTTCCATTTCTGTCTGGTATGATGTAAATAATTTACAACCCTGAAAATATGAAATGTTCTTAACATACAGAACTTCAAATGGATTGATCATTTGGCTTATATTCTGTCATCACTACCAATGTGCAACTAGTATACAGTATATACTATGTTACACCAAATGTAAATTCCACTACTAAATGATTTTATTCAAAATAAAAAAAGACCCATATTACATTGCATATTACAAGAATATCTAAAAACACAAATCCCCACCAATTTACCACTAGTAAATACTGTATAGTAAATTACAGCAAATGAAAAGTTCATTATTAAATGATTCTATTTAAAATCAATGAAAGACACAAATTGCATTCCAGATAAAAAATATAAATTCTGAAAGTGTTTTTACTTTTTTCTTTTTTGTATCCTTTAAATAAAAATAGTACACTGAATTAATTTTGGTAAATGTCAGCATTTGAAAACTCACTTTAGTTTGGTGACATTTATGCCATAATCATGCATTATACACTATATCAAAAATATAAAGCTTATTTCTTATCAGATTGACAGCTTTGTTTAATTTTAGCTTTAAAATGGTTATATGTTAATAACTGGTTTTGTAATCATTGAATGTAATGTTTTAATTTAGTTTGGTGAAAAAGCCTCTTGGGTGAGGATGTAATCTGGTCACAGGCTGAAGTTACTGAAAACTGCAATAAAGGAGGAGCAAAAACAATGGAATAAAAATACATTTGATGTGGGTTTTACCAAATTTACCTCATGAACATCACCACCATGTCAAGCCTATAGTCTTCTCTTTCAGGGCAGGTTGAATTAAGCGACTTTCTCAGTCATTCTGTTTGAGCTGTTTGCTAGATGTCTGTTTCTGAGTCTTTTTAATGGGTGTATAACATTTTCTAATTTGATTTATTGATCTTTTTAAATTTGCATCTGAGGGGTTTTGTTATCAAACTTCCTCCTCTCTAATTGTGTCCAGGGCTTTTGTTTTAATCATCTTTACAAACTCATCATCATGTCATTTTCCCTTCCACTAAGATGTTCTTATTAAGGTTTAAATATACATTACAATATACTTTATGTCAGTATTTCAAATGCTGCTAATCTTTTTCACTTTTTATTTTTCAGTATCCACAAATTGCATGCTAGAGTTAAAATACATCAGACTTTCTTTAAATCAATACCTATCAAAATATAGTCATTGACTGGTATTTATAGTTGTGAATTACATTCAACAAGAGTATATAAAATAGACCCATTTAAACTCAGAAGGGGGGATTTTTCTTCTTCTTTTAGAGCTTCTTTTGTAGTATGTGCCAGCTGGAGCCTTTACAGTTGATTACTAGGAGTCCATTAAATAATAATAACAAACAAGTTACAAAGGCTTGGATACAACACTCTTCAGCCACTGTGACTGTGGACTGGATTAAGCTGGTTTCGAAACAAATGAATCTCTTGAAGATATTGTATTTCTTTCTGAAACTCAGAAAGTACATTTTTGCTTGTTTTGTACTTAGAGTTATCTTTAACTTGAAAAAGTAAATGTAACACAAGGGGTGGAAAATAGCATGAGGATGTAAAAACAAAACCCTACTGCCTCTTTTGGCTTAATTACACAAGCTTTTACATTCTTTCTACTCAGTGGGGTGATTGGTCTGACAGTGCTTTTTCCAATTCAACCTCCAAGTAATGCTATAGTGGTAATAAAATCCTACTTCAAGCCTTCCAAAGTCTCGCTACTTTTGTGAACACTTGTCTCTGATACTAACTATTCCCCATAACAGGATACATGTACATTACTACAATCATGGGTTCCAGTTACATTAAAATTAGAAATCAAAATCTGCTCTTAAACATGGATCCCATAAACATGGATCCACCCTTTCCTAAATGTATGAGTTATGTAGCACCCCCTATAATGACAAATATGCTTAGAACACCTTTGAAATACAGTTTGTCCAAGAACTGTGCCCTTGTTCTCCTATTTTCTGTATCTTTCTACTATGGCAATGCTTTGACCACCCAAATATAGCTGGGTAATATTAAATACTAAACATTACAGTATATATTAAAGGGATATTCCACCAAGGCAAGGCACTTGACCAGTAAGAAGGGACGGGTGGGAAGTTGAAGATGTGAGTCTTCAGTTCAAAAGCTGTAATTCAGCTGGATGCATTTCACATCCTTGCACTACTTTAATTTCCCAGAAGTGTTTATTTAATAATATTTTTGCTAAAAAGTTATGTGCTTTGGACAGTGTGACTGAATAACTGACATACTGATTATGCAACACAAGTAACTACAGATTTTTTCATGGACATTTTAATTTTATTTCTTGTTGTTCAGCGTTTACCTCCATTGAAACCAATTTGTATCAGAAACTTTATTATCTCCATTCACCATAAAACATGATATTAACATTTTTTCTTTGCCATCACTACAAATAATGCAGGCTAAGTAAAAGATAAAAAATACCATTTTGGGATGTAGAATTCCTTTAATGCTGAAGACTTTCTTTTGAATGGTTTATGTGCCGCATGACATTTTTATTCTGGGAGCAGATTAAGTCTGTCATTCAACCTTTATTTTATATAGTACCATCACAGTGGACTTTGTAGAAAACATTTGATTAATGTACAGTATGAAACTAACAAATTCAAGAATAGAATAAAATTAATTCTCTTGATAAAGACAAGTATTTTCAATCATAAGATACCTTTAAGATGCAATCAAAAAATTTAACTGAAACCAGAGATACTGTAGCCTAGTAAAATATGGAAAAGGTGAGAGTCATTTGACTCTCACAAGCAGGCCTAAGAAAAGAGTTTTAACGAGCAGAACTGACGAAACTAAATGCAACATCCTTCAAGAAATGTAGTTATATGTTTGAAAATCATGAGGACTGGTCTTACATAAATCTCAGGTCTTGTCAATCCAGTTCAGGATCACAGGGTGCCAGAGCCTATGTTGGCATCACAGGGTGAAAGATGCAAAACCAGCTTAAACTGGGGGCTAGTCTTTCACAGGGCCCAATCAGGTGGGCTCAGTGTAGAATCGTCTGTTAGCCAAAAATGCATGCATTTGAGGATGTAATGGGACAAGTAAAATATCTGGAGGAAAGCCTGTGCCACATGGGGAGAGCATGCCAGCTCCACACATACAACGATCATATGCATGATTAGAACCAGGATTCTGTAATGTACTATATACATTCTATCTTTTCTATAATTGAAGTCTTGATGGTTTTTTTTTTCACTTTTTCCTTGTATTAGTTACTATAACAGTGGGGTCCAAGAAAATTGCATTTTAAAAGCCTGAATAGTACAATGATTTAGGGAAGAAAAGTCAGTCAGGGTTAGAGAATGTATATCAGAAAAAATAGGAGTGAAAAGGTTAAAAAGAAAAACAAACATCCAGATGTGGTCTGTGTTTTTTTTTTCAACTTATAGACCCTATTCATGACCAGACCCAAAATAAAGTAGTTAGTAAGTGTATGGAAAGATTTTTTTTAGAATCATTGATGTTTCCATTAATATATAAATATGTTAGTTCCTTTTATATGCTATTTATGGGATTCTCAACAAATAACTGCTTTTTAGCATAATTAAGAACCTTGTGTCTTATATTTTATGTATTTTTGCAATTTTTGACAAAGATAACCTTGAACTGTATCCATCTTTTTTATATTATAAGCTATTTAATTAATAGTTTGTGAAAATTTAAGTTTTACTGTATTGTAAATGTATGAATGTATGGCATTTTTTCAGATTAAGCTACTAGAACGACACAAATTATTTGGTTTGATATTTAAGTATTTAGCATAAATACATCTCCAATAAGGTTTTTTTTTTTTAACCAGAGTTACAGTTAGATGTTCACAATGCAAAAGTACTGTTTCATACAAAAGCAGCCTTACTCACTTTAGTGAAATCAGTAACCTTGCTTTATATTTCTCTTGTCTGTGTGACCGCTGTCTACAGTATGAGCTCACTTGTACAGAATGCTGATTCAAATTGCAGCACAAATAAAAATACTCTTGCAAATCAACTATGGCACAGGTTGCAGGGTACAGCCAAATGTCCAGCATTCCACCTACATGAGACGACTGCATAGGAACAGTTAAAAATACAAGTCTTACCGTTGTGCAACATTCTCACCTTGACTCCATAGGACATCTAACAACAGATTTTATTCTGTTGCTCCTGTCATTGTATTTCTTTTGTGCTTTCTAGATTTTTTGCATGAGTGCAAACACTAATAACACATTACCCAGAATCATTAATAACAGCCCTTTCAAAGGCTTTTCTCATGTATTATGATTTTTAAGTAGACAAAAAAAGTCTAGTTGGCTAAGTGTGATTCCTTATTAAAAATGCATAAACATAAACATGTTGTTTTCAGATCAATGCCTCTTTCATACTTATAAAAGTCTTATAACTTTAATCATGTAACTTAAAATTGTTAATATATTTTTTGTATTGATTCACCTAATTAGTGCAGCATGCTGAAGATATCCAGCCTGATAGAATATTAATTTAATACAGTACTAGGTCATGTATGGCTGGCAAGAGGCTTCTATGGCAAAGGCAGCAATAGGATTGCATAGAGCAGAGCATAGTTGTGCCAGAAACCTGTGCAAGATTGCCACTTTCCTCAGAATGGCAAGAATGTGATACACCTGCACATCTGAGAAAGAGATGGTATACTCCATAGGACACTATAGGACGCTGGTGACCCAGTTACTGACTGAACTGTCTGACTCTTTTCTTTTATGAACTATGAGACCAAGATGGAAATACCAGTGGTGGCAAGATATCCTGGCCATTAATCAGCACAAAGTTTCAGAAGCAATGTTTGTTATCGTACTATGCCATAGATAGATAGTACTGTAGTCATCCCAAACTGAAATTTAGCTTTTTACAGAGTCTGAAAATTATTTTAACAAACATCAATAACAACCCTCTTTCAAAACACAAGAAATACAAAAAAGAAAGCAAAAAAACTGATTTGGCTAAAGATAAGAGAAGTCACACAGAGGCATTGTAAAAGTGTATTGCTGTAGGTATGAAAGAGCTACAATAACATTTCATGATACGCTTTGGCTGAATACTTAAAGCACACAATGCTAGTGTGTCATAGAAAGGATGTGCAACACTGTTCATAATGGCCATCAGTTTTGCCTTTGTTCTTTCCCCTGCTACTACCTCCAGCAGAATGAGAGTGCACCCCATAGCTAAGTATACCTTCTTAATTAAACTGTTGAATCAGTGGGCAACTCTTAAAGTGATATTGCCAGCAGAAGATATTAGAGGAAGTTGTGGGATGGTTTGTAGTTTTGGCCCCTTGAGGCCAATAGATGTTGTAGCAGCAGCAAGAAAGAGCACTAGCTTGGTGACCTTAGAGCAAATGGAAATCCACCCCGACCCTGGTGTTTGGCTGTAAGTTAGGTTGCTGGACACTAGTTGCATTAAAGTTTCAGGTGGTGAGTAGGTGAACACTAAATTGGCATCAGTGAGAGAGACTAGGATCTGGAGAGAGTAAGAAGAAAGAGAAAGAAAAGTGTTTATAGGAGTGGTGGTTGGGAAAGAAAGCCTGACTGATGTCACAGAGGAAGGTGTGCCATTTACAACTTGAGAGCTGTCACATTTGAAAGGGAATGGGAGTTTTTCTATGGTTCTCTATTTTTGTAACACAGAGGTTACTGGTTCATGACTCAGGGCCAGCAATAACTCACTTGATTGGGATGTCTGAATTAGGCAATTACTTGTAGTACCCTGGAGTCTGTATTGGATGGCAAGCAGTTTGGCATTTTAGTTACATTCAAGAGAATGTGGATGTGATTAACCAAGGGCCATCTATCAATGGGCAATGTTACTTGGAATCAAGAAGAGTGAAATTGACTTTGGGGATGATGACGTGAAAGTAAATATCAGGATGTGCTGTACATGTTCACTTCCTGTCAGAAATCATAGGTTACAATGTTATTTGTTCTTTTAAATATACATTACTTTTGTGTTTTCCTTCACCCTTGTTATGACTTTTGTGTTGTATTAAGTCCTTTATATTATATTTGCAAATGACTGTGTTGGAAATAGATGAAGAAAAACCCAGATTTGCAGAAATCACTCCCAAACAGAACATCCTGTCTCAATTGTGTTAAAATCTGTGGCTCAAGGATTTCACTTCACATCCAAATATATTGACAGGTGTCATTCACATTACAAATTACTACCTTTGTGGGAGAATGCTTGGAGCTGCAATATGTATGAGATATGAATAATGACAAGTGCTTGTGGTTTGGGTTCTCTTACTTGAGAATGAATACTACATCAAGCAGAGACATTATGGTGGAATGCTTTTTAAATTTGAGCAGTGTATCCTTGGCATTTTGGCCTTGATATCAACTCCAGTATATTTGGTAATGCTACCATTACTTAATGTAGACATCAGCTTCCATCATCTAATTCTGCAACATCCAGTCAATTTTATTATTATTAAGCAGCATTGAATAAAGATCAGTCATACTATGTAGTAGGTAATCTGTGTGAAAAATTGTTTGGCCTAAAATGACACAACAAAAGATATCGTTAATTATGTAATTTTATTTGTTACATTTTTAAAGTATCCCTAAAGATGTTTCTGTTCTGGAGATAATGTATTTTTGCAGTGGTAAGAGTAAGGACACATTCTTTTGGATAACAGTTATGGATAGATGGCTGGATGATTGGCAGGTATTAATAAATGTGTGTTCACTGTGACATCAGTAAATGATGATTAAAAAGCATTACCTCACCTCTTTAATTGTCCTTACTCACGTCCTCTATGGTGAATATCATGACAACGCACTTTTTATATGTACATTATGATATCAGATACTTCCACATTTTCAGATGTTGTAAGAAAGGCCAGATATCTTGATGCGGGTAACACACATGTATGTGGCACTAGTGTACCAGTATTTCATCTTAACCGCCACTCACATTTCACGCCACTCACTATTTTCAACCAATATTCAAATAAATGGATGCAATGCTATGCAGAAAATGTGTAAATGACCCAAAAAATCACATAGAAAACTCTCAGCTGAAAAGTGCTTTAGGTGATCACCTTTTGCACCTTTCAGGGCGGAGTAGTGATCTCCACTGTCAATTTGAAGCAGGTCCTCCAACTTGCAGTGAAAACATGGGGGTTGGTGGCAGGATTGGCACTCAATTCACTATAAAAAACCTCACACTGTTCTATTCCATTCAAACTAATGTGGTGCCAAGGTGTCAGCCGTTGCACTCTGCTCCTAATTTTGGATCCTGACTCGGTTTGTTATGTGGTGGGTGTGGTAATGCACTGTATCAGTGCATGCTCCCAACCTCCTCTCTCTTTTGCAATTAATTTAGTGTAATTTGTAAGCTGTTGACTCTTCAGTATAGTGCAGGTGCTGCTGTCGAGTTTCATCTTACTTTGCAGAAATAGAAGGTCAATCAATTGCTCAGAAAAATGAGGTGCTAACAGATTTAAGAATCCATCAGACTCTCCACTTGACTGTTTTTACAAGAGTCATTACACAGGAAAATGTCAGACACAGACATTGCCAATAAACTGGGGTTTACATAATAGCAGTCACGTGTAATGATCTCTTGCTAAGATGTGCAACAGTAAGAAATGCTGTTGCATTAGGATTTTATCAAATCATAATAAAAATATAAAGTGCTTGTATTCCTTACATTTTGTCCTAGTGTTATTGTGACTTTTAAATCTAACTGCAAATAACATCAGGTTTATTAGAGTTCCTTGGCTAAAGTGGACACCCACTGATGTTTACATGATAAAAATGCAGCTTTAAAGACATATCCTCTTTGTATTCTATGGCTAGGAAAATAATTTTTTATAGCATATTTTACATTGATACCAAAAGCTCATTTCACTACAGGATCCCTCTGCATGTTCTGGTAAGAGTCAGAGCAATAACGAGCTGACAAGTCCAGGCCTAGCAAGATTTCCCACTGTCTTTCAGAAAAATCCACTAACAGATCAAATGTATGTTTTTTGTTTTGGGACTTATCAAAATAAAGTCAGAATTCCTAGGTTTAATTGCCACTATTTACCGATTTGTTTATTTCACACCATAAACTGGAACATTTCCAGTATGTAAAGGTCTTAAGTATTTTATATGCCCCTCCATATAAAAATGTATTATTGCAGGTGTTTGACTAGAGGTCTCCTTGCTGATTGATATTTTTATTTTGTGTACTTACACTTAGTTTCCACATTAATACCTACACCAGGTAGAACCAGATAGGACACCTATTGACTTCCTAAACACCATTATTTCTGAGATATGGATTCAAACATGTTGCTGACTCGATAACATAATGCAGTTTCTATAGAGTATTTTGGTGACACCAACATTAATAAGCATCTTGAACCATTCTAGCAAGATCTCATCCATTTCTTGGCTTTTCAGTTGTCTCTCTACAAAAATGGATCCAACTACAGTAGATATATGAGCACTGTCTTTTATGAGAATGGTACACCCTTTAGGTTCAGAAGTTTGTCAAATATACCTTCCACCCATCAGTGCTATAAAACCTTGCTGAGCACAGCCTGGACTAGGACAATGTTCTGCTTGATTTTAATCTATACTAATAAAAGGCAAAGCCCTCACTCACTCACTCACTCACTCACTCACTAATTCTCCAACTTCCCGTGTAGGTAGAAGGCTGAAATTTGGCAGGCTTTCTTATTTATGGCCCCATCTTCACAAAATTTGGTAGGCGGCTTCCCTGCACTAACCGAAACCGATGTACATACTTATTTCGGTGTTATGACGCCACTGTCGGCCGCCATATTGAACTTTCCAACGTCACTAATTCTCCAACTTCCCGTGTAGGTAGAAGGCTGACCCAATCTTCACGAAATTTGGTAGGCGGCTTCCCTGCACTAACTGAAACCGATGTACATACTTATTTCAGTGGTATGACGCCACTGTCGGCCGCCATATTGAACTTTCCAACGTCACTAATTCTCCAACTTCCCGTGTAGGTAGAAGGCTGAAATTTGGCAGGCTCATTCCTTACAGCTTACTTACAAAAGTTAAGCAGGTTTCATTTCCAAATTCTACGTGTAACAGTCATAACGGTTGACAACGTCTGTTATG
Source organism: Polypterus bichir lapradei (assembly GCA_026402145.1). NCBI lineage: Eukaryota > Metazoa > Chordata > Cladistia > Polypteriformes > Polypteridae > Polypterus > Polypterus bichir. The sequence continues at coordinate 2,992,134 of JANRMT010062857.1, forward strand.
TTGAACTTTCTTATTTATGGCCCCATCTTCACGAAATTTGGTAGGCAGCTTCCCTGCGCTAACCGAAACCAATGTACGTACTTATTTTAGTGGTATGACGCCACTGTCAGCCGCCATATTGAACTTTCCAACGGTCTTTGTTACCTATGGGCCCATCTTCAAGAAATTTGGTACACGGGTTCCCAACGCTAACTGAATCCTACTTACATACATATATACGTCCATAGCCTGCAGCTCGGCCACCATGTGAGGCGGTGTTGGGTCCCCCATCCCAACGCCTCCCACATTGTTGGCTGCCTGCCTATATAGGGCCGTCCGTCGCTCCGGTCTCTACATTCCCTTCCTTGCTTCGCCATGGGATTCACGTCTCCCTGCTGATAACTATAGTCTTTTTATTTAATCCACAGCTTCTCCGCTGTTTTATTGTTCGTTTATTACGATTATAGTTATTGTGTAGGTATTTTAGACTTACTTTACATTGTTCAAGTACCCGTTTCCTTTATCGTTCCAACCATACCCCTATTAACATGTCTATCGAGGTGATCACCATCGATCAAAGAACTGTCACTTACCGAGTGGTTTCCATGCCCGGAGATGGCACCTACCTTTTCCATTCTCTTTGTTACATATTGCACGGCCATATCAGGCTCACTCTTGATATCCGGAGGAACATTGTGTCTTATGTATTGAATGACTGGGACAGGTTCAAGGTGTGGGCAGATGACGGTACAGGAGATAATTATAATACACAGGAGCACTATAAAAGTGAAATGTTTAAGCCCTTCACCTATGGTTCTGCAAGTGAGTTGGTGGCTGCCGCTGAATTGTTCGGTTGACGCTTTCAAGTGTACCGAAATGGCCAAATATTTTACTCCTTTCAACAACCGGCAATGTCTCTTAAACATCTTAGATTCACAGGTGATGATTCGATTTCAGTAGTGGACACTTTGATGTTTATGAATGTTTAAACTCTCAAAACCTGGATGTGAAGTTATTGATGAAACCGGTTGTATGCTTACAATGCTTGACAGATGCCGAATGTCACTTCAACACAAGTCCTGTAAATACTGTTGTAATTGAAACAAACCATGAAACTCAAACCGATTGTGACAGCAGCAATCCAAGCTGTGAGATTTGAAACAAGATTATTTTTCACATGGCCATGTACGTTGCATGCTCAAGAGTAAGCTCAGCGCACAGCTTGGTCATATTACAACCGGAGGGCCGAAATGACAATGTGGTATACAAAGAGATCCTTAACAAATAATTATTGGTATATTTTCCCTCAGTTTAAAAAGGTTTAATTTTCTTCTTAATAAAAATTTTAAGCCAGTACTTCGCCGCTGTGAAGCGCGGGTATTTTGCTAATGATTTATAAAATACTGTAGTCTGCATAACAACAGTGAAAGTTACATTTGTGATTTCACTGAACTCATTACCAAAAATGGCCTTTAGTTTCAGCTGCTGCCACACTTGCTCCTTGAGTACCTTTTAATCAAATCCAAAGACTCTCATTGCTAATGTTGAATGCAAGATTTTCCATTAATATTCATTACCAAATTTCTAAAGATAAATACAGGAGTATAACGGGCCTACCGGCTGGGAAAAAGGATAGTTTCTTACATGGACAAGAGGTCAGAGTTGAACAACAGATAGAGTGGTTCTCCCATATGCCAGGTGGCAGTTGTCCTTGTATGGGAACCCAGTCGGGTCACCTGCAGTGGTGCTTGGAGATGGACTCCAAAAGTATAGGGATTGAGAGGGGGCACTGCTGGGGATGAACCTTTCTACTTTCTCCATGTCCTGGAACCACTTCAAGGAAGCTACTGCATAACACCAGAAGTGTTCCTGGGTCCAGCTTTAAAACGAGCATGCTGCCACACTTGGTCGAATCAGAGCTGGGAGGCAGCAGGCAACACTCAACTGGTGGACGGAAGGAGGAAGACTCATTGATTTGTGTCTGATTGTTGGAAGAGGTCTGTGGAAAGGTGCTTTGGAAGGAATAAAAAGTTATTTATTTTATTCATATATTGTGAGCTGTATTGCTGTACTGTGGTTTGGGGCTGTCTGTTGCCCACTTGTGGTTACAATGTAAATAAAATAAATATTCTTAAAATAATGAAAGGTGTTTAATTGATGTTAATAGTTTGAAACATATGGTGAACTATTGTGAGTGACAACTGTCACTTTCTAGCTACTGCTGTAAACAGTAAACAACTCAGCAACAAGTGTGCGACAAGTGAGCTGTGAAACCAACAAAGTTCCATTTCATCCCGCTTCCACACAGAACCAGCCTCATTCCCAAATGCTCCACTTAAATTGCATTCCATGCCACAACGCAGAGCATTATGCTACCATATATGCCACTAGATGTAAGCTACGTGCTGCACAATTTGGATGGAATGTGAACTGAGACTGTGTCATATGGTCAAAAATCCACAAACTGTTTTTCATTTATATTATTAAGTCAATTGCCACTTCTGTGTTTGTTGTGAACATTAGTATGTTTTGTTTTTTGACAGTACCAGTGATGCCTTCTACGATACTTGAGCAACCTGTCATATGAATATTGTATGGTAAAATACTTAAACAAATATTGCAGCAAGCAGATTGCAACTGGTTTTCATTTCTTTCAATAACTGAAAACCATTACTATATGTCTGATTTTTCTTTATTCATTTTAATGGGCTTACATCAGAAATTTTCAGATCCTTTTTAACATTGTTGATTCTCATTGTATCTGCTACAGCCAATTTATGCAAGTACAGTATCTGTTGTGACAGTAGTGGGTCCCGCAAATACTGCTTAACACCCTACTAGACAGACCAGGGTTCAGGACCTCTTTGGGCAGACCAAGGCAGCAGAGTTTAGTTTATTTTTCTGTTTATGTGTACTTTGTATACAGGAGCTTAAGGCACATTAAAAGATGCCGACCAAGGCACCATAGTTTTGATTATTATTAGAAAAATACTGGCTAAAATGACCAAGCAATGGCCTTAAATAAGATAGATTAATTTAAATAACGCTTCATTTTTCACCAATCAGAGAACAGGTAAATGATATGACATTTAAATACATCTATGCCTTTATATTATCTAAAGGTCTTAAAAGAGTTTAATGGAGAACAGAAAAAGTTGAAATGTCATATAATCTCATTTTTGTATTGATGTGCTGATACAATTAATTCACAATGGCTTAGACATTAAGACAGACAGGCATAGTCACAGCATTTCACAAATTCAATTCATACACAAAAGATTTTGTCTTACACTTACCTTTCATCCAGTTTGAACTGTGTGAATCTCTCCACCCCAGAGGAGAAACATCAGATACATACAGTAGGAGTTCAGGACCTGTTGAGAGACTTCCACTGAGGTAGCAGAGTTTATTTTGTCTTTCTGCTTATTTGTACTTTGTGTATCTTTCCTCCTCACTGGATAGACAGAGGTTCAAGATCCATTTATACAGTAGCCCCCCACAGAGGCACCAGAATTTTCCTTTTCTGTTTATCTTTATATATAATATGCTACCATGGCTGTTCATTTGTCTGTCCAGGATTTTAAATCACCTGTAGCTTGCAAACCATTCGACCTATTGACCTGAAATTTGGTACACATATACTACGTGACGTCTACTATCCACTTTCAGGGTGATGATTGACCTCCAAGGTTATTCCTCTTTTTATTTTATTTTATTTTATTTTATTTTATTTTATTGTAGTTCTCATTTCTACCACCTTTTCCGCCACTTTCCCTACCTCTTCATATCTTACAACATTCTTGAGGCAGATTGAAGGCTTAAGTGAAAAATTAAAGAAAACGAACTAAGCAATTGCAACACAAACACTGACTTAATCGGTTTTAACGCGGAAAGATGCCGACGAAAGAAGAGAAAAAGTGGGCTGATAGGGTGGAGAAAAGAAGAGCTACTAAAGAAGCAGCAAGTGCATCAACCTTTGAGCAAAGGAAACGTACAGAGAAAGAAAGATTATGAAAACTATGAATGCTCAAGTCAAGTGTATTCACTGCATGTTTTTGTGCAGTGTGCCGTTACTGGTTTAAAATAATACCAAAGAGCCCAAAATGGTATTTTTATTACAAAAATAATAACACAGGGGAGGGAAATTACATAATCCAGATAAGAAAGACACAAGTTTCAAAATAATGTTCACTAATCATCATGGCACAGGAGTGGTGATGTGTTACATTTTTGATTAGTACATGCAAGTAAAAATGTATCTGTGCTCTGTACATAGGACAATACTAACAATGTAAATGCGTAAACTTATAAAACAGTGAGGGATAGCTTAAAAACAATGACTCTAAATTTTGCAGCAAGTCAAAATATATACATTTTCTATAAAGTTTATTTAAAGACTTTATAATTCAGGTTCCAATATTTAGTTTTTTCTTATTACTTAAGTCCTTTCATATTACAAGTTGAAAAACATCACAAAGAGTCTGAAGTAAGTAAAAACATCTCCAGCTTTCTATATTGAACCAAATAAAGCACCTTTACTATACTTTTCTTCCCATCAGATAATGTTAAAATCAAGATCATAATTTTACTGCATATACTTAATGAATTTATCCACCATAAAATGTTTATCAATATATGAATGAATGGTTCTACAGTATATTTATCACTCATGAAAGTGTGTGCTTTGAGCAATTATTTTCAAGCAGATAAAATACAGAATCACACACTCCTGTCAGGCACTGGGAAGTCTTTGTAGTGTAAACAGCATAGGGAAGGATTTCATCATGAGAACAGCAGTATAATTGTGTTGTCATGGCTACAAGTGTAAGCTGCAAACTTGAACATGATCCAGAGAAACAAAACTGATTAGAACTTCACACTTTACTAAAACTACACAGTATTTTTACATGAAATATTGAAATGCTATCATCCAAATAATTAGTGTACCAAAAAAGTAAAATTCAAGGCAAATTATACTGTATGAGGTTTGGGAACAAGCAGGTGACCAAACGAAATGAGAAAAGCAATGTAAGTATATAGTCTAGTATAAAAATGATTTACATCAATTCAGCCTATTCATTTTTAAGTCTCTTTTTCAATAGGTTACAGCATGTTGGTAGAGGAACGGTACATAAGGTGTCTAAAATAGCTTTGCTGCATTAACTGACTATAAGATACAAGTGTGGGATGGCTCACTCTCATATCCACCATCAGGCCATTAAAACACATTCTTCTTGCTTTTTTTTACACTTCCCTCTCTCAGTTCCTCTTTGAAGAAATGCTAGTCTATAATATACTTCTTTTCTTTCTTCCATTAAACCACAGAATGAAATACACTGGGGAAAAATGTCAAGTGGCTAAGCAGATCACAAACTGAATAATACCTTGTGAGGGAGTACTCTATATGTGACGGATTGCTATGAGCAAGAGGAGCATGAGAATGGCACAGTACAGGTCAGGGCCTATGTATGCCAGTCAGGCAATGGAGGATCTGCCATGGGCCAGAAAACCCACATGTGTGTTGAGTGCTCTGAAAGGGTCACATGATAAGCAGTCAGTATCGTTTAGTGGCTAAGGCATGAACCTGAAACCCTAAGGTTGCTTGTTTATTTTATCCTCTCCCACATTGTATGAACCTGACTTAGTTACATAACATTAATATGCTTCAAATGTAAAAAAAGTTTGTAGACAGTTCTAAAGTATCCTATTGTGTATTTTACCATAGTAAATGTATCAACCAAACGTAAAATCTACCTTAATAAAAGGTGTGATGAAAATAAGACAGCTTCCACAAAGGAAAAGAGTTGGGGACAGTCCCAGTATAATGTCCAATTGATAAAGGATAAAAAATGGCAAAAATAAGTGATCAAAAAACTTTTTACCGCAGTTGATAAGTAGAAATGACAAAGATGGTGTTTATATACAGTAACAAAATGCCAGGCAGAAATGATGTGGCAGGAGATAACATGACTGGCAGACAGAAGTGACATAATCAGAGGGCACCAGAAGTGATGAAATATTGGAAGTGACGTCATCTTTGGGAGACTGGCTGTGACGTCATTGAGTTGGAGCCGGATGCGGAAGTAACGTTTGGTGGCCATCTTGGAAGTATGGAAGGTGGGTTATTTTTCTTCTTTTTGTCTGACGATAAAGAGAAAGAGGTGTTAGTACCGCAAATCAGGGCTTGGTGACTGCCTCCTAAGCGCACGTGTGTGGCAAAGGATAATTGTCTCTGTGTGTCTATTCACTTGCAAATGTTGAGAAAATTTTTAAAAATAGGCAAAACATGCAGAAGAAATATGAAAAAAATAAATAAAAAATGATAACAGAAATATACCAAATAAAGGTCTAAAAATAAAAAGTTGGTCTTATTGGCTCATTCTGTTTTCTGACATTATACCCTGGCAACAGCAGTATGATAGTGACTTTCTTGGACCTGCTCAGGCCATATGAACGAGGTTTATAGCTGTAATGCCAATGACTTATAACTTTGCATGGTGGGCAGTAGATGAGTGACCACCTTCACATTTTCCCAGCAAAATACCTCAACTATAAGAGCTGTCAGATTGACGAGTGACACCAAGAGGAAGGGACGAAAACAGGCAGATCTATTCGAAGAGGAAAAGGCCACTGTGAGGGAAAGGGATTGCGTGTGTATTATTATATCAGATCAAACAGACAATCCATGTATCAAATTAAAGGCGTGAGATATGCATTGATTACTTAGATTTCAACCTATCTTAGATGGATAGTACGGCTAGTTATAAAAATAAGGTGGTAACACTTATTTTAGGTGCTGCAAAAATGCATTAATATGCTGCTACAAAACAAGAACCTAACAAAGGCCTCTTGTGGTGTTAATAGCACTTCAGTAGAATATTATATAATTTCTGCAATATGTCCTACTAAAATAACTTAATTATAGGATGTTCAGAAATGGCTTCAAGGACAAATATTTCTCTTAATATACAGTAGCATACTTTATTATAAGACTTGTGATTCCTTCATATTTTTCACTAACATATCAAAGGCTCTAAATATGCCACACCGCACAGAGATGATTAACCACTACACTGATGTTTTGTAAGTGTTGTTAAGACCATAAGAAGCCTTTGTTAAGGTATTATTACAAAACAGTATATGAATAATAGATGCATTTTTGCAGCACATAAATCAAATTGTTGCCTGTAATGCTCTACAGTATATGTGACAGCAAAGGATATAGTGTTCAAACAATACTAGAGGGCAGGCGACCAGCAGCTGCTGAGGTTACATGACCCCGTCCCAATACAGGGAGGAGCAGGAAATACTAGTAATGGCAACAAAAAATAGACAGACGTTCAGCTGGCAGAAGAAAAAGGGACTGGGGTCTACAAGAGAAAAGTTCATGAATGGTGAGAAGCAAAGCACTTTGGAATTATATTTTGATGGGTAAGTGGTTGAGGCACTTCATGGGATACACAGAGATTCAAGTCAGTCAAGCCCAGAGAGGTAGCACATTTTGTTGTTTCCTCTTTTGTGTATTATCAATGGTATTAGTTTTGTCTATTAGAGAAATCATTTTGTACCTCTTTGCCTCTTAATGATGTGGAGGGCAGGTGGGCTCTTTTGTGACATTCTCCTGCCAGCTGTAGCTCTTATCAGATTCTGCTTAATGGTTACCATAGTATGCCTGTTCTGCTTGTAGCTATTGTCTAACATTGCTTTTTTCCTCTAAACATTCTCCACAATATCTATACTGAGTTTTTGGAGTATATCCCAGGATTCGCCTAACTTATTAACTGAAATGAACTATAGTTTGCTTGGCAGATGCAGTTTCTTTATCAGTGGCGTCCATTTTGTTCTGTTTTCAGTGAGGTGTTATTTTCAGCTGTGTGCATGTTAATATGCAGCTGTTGTCCTGGAACACTTTCTCCTGCAATGCTGTGATGCATGTTTAAAATTGGCCTGTAATAGGAGAAAGGACAGAATAGAAAAGTTTGAAAGTTGGAGAGTCAGGTGGAAGCAAAGCAACCTGTGTTTAATAATCTTTATGGAGGATAGAGGAAAAAAGCGTAGTCTCGGTCTTGCAGCTTCAAGATCAAACTGTATGTGAGAGAGTATGCAACACAACTCCTGGTCCTGGCTTTGGTCTTGTCATATATAGACTACTGCAACTGTCTGTTGGCAGGACTACTGGCATGTGCTACCAAGCCACTGCAGATGATTCACAATCCCAGCCACATCTAGTGTTCAACCTTCCAAGGCAGACACATGTCACTTCTCTTTCTAGATCACTATGTATTAAGTTCAAATCCCTGATTTGCCCTAGACGAAAATCTGTTATGTTGCAATTGCTGTTGGCTGCTTGTTTAAATTTTATTTACTCTGCAGATATATGGAATCTCTCCTTTTTTTTGGTTCTTGGCCAACCCAGATTGGTCATTTAAACAATGGATTATAGGAAATTAGTTTTTGGCAGCCTTGAAAATTATTGTTTGGGTCTTTTCGCTTGTTCCTCATTCCCCTGTCATGAGTTAATATTTATCTTGGTTGCCATGTACAACAGAAAGGAGAGTTATTTCTCTTGTGGATAGGAGAGCAAGTACACGGTGACCATTATGTAAAATTTAGTTTACTCCTTTCAGAAGGCAGTTTGTTGTTTAATTTCTTTAAAAAGTATGAGTTTTGTGAGCACTACAATAACAGCATTGTCATTGTCTAATTTAGACAGCTTTAAATGGAACCCATTAACCTATCGAGCATTATAGCTGGCTGATGTATATGTACCCACTAACCTCCTTAAGCACTCGAAGAGAAATGTCATCGGGTTCTGGTGATTTGCTAGATTTTAGCTTATTTAATCTAAGCAGTACTTCTGCCTCTACAATTCCCAAATTACTCAGTACCTCCTTAGTAGTATCTGTTGCAGCTTGGAGGTTATCCACTTCCTTACATGTGAAAACTTCAGAAAAAATGCATGCTTAGAGCACTTTCCATATTCCTGTATATGTTGCTGATCTCATTAACATAGCTAAGTAGTTTAGAAAATGGATGGAATCTCTCTCTTTTGACCTCATTTGCACATGCGCCTAAAAGCTAAAAATTTCTACTACTTGCTAAATAAAGGCCTATTGCTTGTTTATTTCATAGCTACTCATGTGTGCTATTTTATCCAGGACAGAAATATTCAGTGATTATGTGCTGGCTGACTGAAGAAATCTAAAATCACAAGGCCACCAATTTGATCACACGTTTGACAGAAAATCAGCTGTGCTGCCTCTATGTCATTTAAAGAATCAAATCTTTGTGTGATAATGGGTTTTTAAATTACTTTAGAATGATGCAAACAGTTAAAAGAGCAATGTATGGTAATGACATGAAGTTTTTGTGAAGCAAACTTTAATTTCATCCACCAATCACCCTATTCTTCTTATGTGATATTTGCACATTGTCACACCATACCTCTCAGTTATGCAGTGATCACCTGAAGTTCATCTGACCTCAGTTGGAATTATTATTATTTAAGCAGGCTCTTCACACTTGCACAGTGATCTTTCACTGAGCAAATTTGCACTGTGTTTATTGTTAGCATGCTGTGGTATCTTGTGTTTGTCACCTTTTTTAATTGCAATACGTTTGCCTAGTGATTATATCTTTATTATTCACTGTTTTATTTTGGACCTTTGTCTGTTTTTGACTTGATGCTGTCCTACATCTTTGAACCTGTTCACTGTCTACTTAACTTTGTGACCTTTTGCTTGTTTTGCCCATGCCTTCTATTTCTCTGGCATATTTCCCAATACCCTCCTTCTTTTAAGAATGTCAGAGCACAAGCCACTTTTGTTCTGCTATTTTTAGCTCAAATCTCCTATACTCCTGAACAACCTTCCTACAAAAGGATAATTAACTATTAGTGCCAAAGTAAAGGCGAAGACATGTACCCAGTGACATGGGAGCTAAAAAAAACCAAAACAATAGAATCTCAAACCTGAATTCTTCAACACTTCAAAGTCCACTTTATTCTGAGTACAGTTTTGCATGAAACTGCATCATGGCTAATGGGAAACATCAAAATGGAGCTGAATAAAATAATGTCTAATAAAGTTTAATATAGTATAGTAAAAATACCAAAATCAGCCTTAGGAATGTTCAATGATTAAATATGTTTTATGGAATGAAGCATGTGCTTTAAAAGGTAATATGAACAATTGATGGTTAAGTGTCTTAGCTCAAAGTCACATGAATAGTCAGAAGTAGGAATTTAACGTGCAACCTTGTCACTAATAGTGCAACTTCATAATCACTGCCTGATGCATGTAAACACTATAATGGATAGATTTAAATTGGTCCAGTGTGACTATGGGCGTGTTAATGTATGTGCTTTTTTGGTGACTGGTGTCTCATTGAGCATTAATTTCCTAATCTCCATAACCTGAATGGGATTTGATTATAAATGGATTGTTCATCAAGTACATTTTATGCTGTTCCTCTTTAACTAATGCTTTTCTTTTTTTTCTCAGTGAGAAGAGTTAGATAAATAGTGACCTCACAGAGCCCAAGGATACTATAACCCACGTGTTGGTGTGAGGTTTATTTATTGCTGGGTGATCCATACAGCCCCATCATCCTCTTTCTGATTTCAACATCTGCACATGAAGAATGACATAAGTCAGGTACATTGCCAGTCAGGAGACATGCATATGTAAGTCTGAATCAAACAATCATATACATTTGACCTTGAAAAAGGAAAATGGCTTATGAAAAGTGAAATGTCACTTTACTTGAGTTGTGGAAGGTTGAAACATACAAACTAGATATAATCAGACTCATTTCTGTGTACAGAATTGTATCTTCTTCTTCTTCTTCTTTCGGCTGCTCCCATTAAGGGTTGCCACAGCGGATCATCTTCTTCATATCTTTCTGTTCTCTGCATCTTGTTCTATTACACCCATCACCTGCATGCCCTCTCTCACCACATCCACAAAGCCTCCTCTTAGGCCTTCCTCTTTTCCTCTTACCTGGTAGCTCTATCCTTAGTATCCTTTTCCCAATATACCCAGCATCTCTCCTGTGCACATGTCCAAATCAACACAATCTCGCCACTCTGACTTTGTCTCCCAACTGTCCAACTTGAGCTGACCCTCTAATGTACTCATTTCTAATCCTGTTCATTCTCATCACACCAAATGCAAATTTTAGCATCTTTAACTCTGCTACCTCCAGCTCTGTCTCCTGCTTTCTGGTCAGTACCACCGTCCCCAACCCATATAAGATAGCTGGTCTCACTAACATCCTGTAGACCTTCCCTTCCACAAATTACTCCTGACTCTCTACTCCACCCATTCCAGAATTCTTTGTCTGTGGAGATCACTCTAATTTCAGATGTCATGTAGGATTGGCAGGTATAGGGTTCACCTACAGATGTCTGAATGAATGCCAAGCAATTGGAATTTGTGTTGATGTATGAGATAGTAGCCTCAGCAGGAACTCTAAGCACACAGAGGAAACTGGCTGTTGTCTGCCTTCATGCATCTAACAACTATTTAGAGTATTTTGGTTTCTTATGGTATTGGTTGCAGAGACCAAAAGTTGGACTTTGTAGTCTAGTGTGAAACTTCAATACCTACATGGAGAATGATAGAGAGAAGAAGAAGGAGGTGATTAGAAGAACAGCTGTCTTGTCTAAATCTACTTAGTAAATTAAGAATTTTAGTGTGCAACGTATGGGCTGTTTATAACAAGCAAAAACTACACATATGTTACCTAGTTGCCAGAACACTTTGGACGAGTTGTGAATTTTTGGTTTTGTACTTTCATAATTTGATCATGATCTTAAGGGACTTTAGTAAAGAGATATCATGACCTATATAATGATCACTCTTTGATGATGAGTCAAGCAAAATCGTGACAGTATTAGCCAAAATACATGGGAGATCCACACAAGTAATGAGGATATCCTAAAAATGCTTTTTGATATAAGATAATAGGCCTCATTTCAAACAATGATGAGTCCATATACAGACAAGAGGTAGAAATCTGACATTGAGGTGCAGCCATAATAATTTGGACATTAACATTCAAAAAAACTCAGGAGATGATCGTAGATTTCAGGAAACAGTCACCTGCTCACCTATCACCTTTTATAAAAGGTTTAGCTGTTAGCATGACAGATGAGGAGATCATGGGTTCATGTCCCGAGTCCTCCCTCCGTGGAGAGCACTTTGAGTAGTGAGTAAAGTCTATATAAATGTAAAAAATTATGATGATGATTATTATTATTAATCATTTAATTTCTGGGCACTGTACTGTCACAAATCCTTAAATGGGGCAGTAACATCACATTTATTATTAAGGAAGCCCATCGAGAATGTTCTTTTTACATCAGCTGAGGAAATTCAATCTCCCACAAGCAATATTGGTCCAATTCTACACAGCCATCATTGATTCCATTCTAACATCATCTATAACTCTCTGGTTTGGTGCTGCCTCTGGTCAGGCTAAGGCCAATCTGCGGGACATCATCAGAGCCTGTGAAAAGATTACACACACTATGATCTGCTCATGCACCATAATGACTAAAAAGGAAGAAATTTAATAAGATACAAAATTTCTAACTTGGCAGTGATAATCATAAGTGAGGCATTATGCAGGCGTGTTGCTGTTGCCGTGATGTTGTTTACAGTGAATATATATTCTAGGCTGTTAGTAATGATCAGAACAACCATTCAATTTATATCAACAGTAAATATCTTAGACTTTCAGTATAATTAGTTTTAGAAAACACCTTAACACTGAATTGAACACTTAGGTTTACATATTTAGCAGAATCTTATGTTTAAAGCAACCTAAACACTATAATAGTGTATCTGTTTTTAAATGTGTAGAGTTGGGGACCTGCTGGGTTAAGTGGCTTTTTCAGGGTCAGGCAGTAAGTCTAAAGACCTCAGTATGGTTTGATTGTAACAAATTTAAGAGCACACAAGCTTACTTGATCACACTCTCACTGAAAAGAAATAGGACCTCGTTCATTTAAGAAAAAGACTCTAGTAAAAGAGACAAATAGGAAAGGCTACTCAGTAGGCCTTTGGTGCCAGAGTCATGATAATTGTGATGCCTGCATAATATTGAAATTTATATTTAAAAAAAACTTAATTAATATTATAATTTATAATATTGAAAGTTTCAATAAACATAACCTGTTTTTAGACTTTCCAGTTACTATAATATTAATATTATTTTTAGGTCTTGTAGACATTTGCAGGCTATAGTTTAATATGTTTGCACAATTCATAAAATATGTTTTGAACTAACCACTTTGTTAATGTAGAATGACTCCTTGTTTTGCCCAATTTGTTATACGAATAAAAATGGCAGTTGTTTTTTTAAGCCATTGAGGACTGCAGGTATAAAATGAATAATATGATGCTGAATATTTAATACACCTGACCTACCTGAGTGAAGTTTAACTCACTAATATGCTTCTCCTTAATCTCCCACTATATCATTTAGTACTTTGTAGGTTTTCTCAGCAAGCTTGTCACTTGTGATCAACAAAACAATTAAGGCAAAACTGTATTTGCTGTGCAAAGAATTTAGTGAAACAAGTTGTGCTTCATCATAAAAGAAATCTGCACCATTAGCATATATATTTTCATCCCATCTGCAATGTGTTTCTCCAGGTGCAAGAGCACACATTTCATTGCTACTAAAATCCATTGGTCTAGTTAAATGGCTGTCGATGATCGTCTTCTGGAGCTGGGGAGACTGTGCATAGGTGAGGCATGCTGTGTGTCACCTCTGCCCCTAAATGAGTGGTGAGGAACAGACGGTGTGAATGGAAGGAGTCGTGGAACTTCTGGACAGTGCTGGAGGGCAGCCAAGCAAACTGAGAGTCCCTGTGGCTGCAGAATAATCGTTAAGGAACATTCCACCCCAAAACGCTTGCAAATCCAACATCACCTCTCTTTACGGAGTTTCGTGTTTCGCATTTGTGAAATCATGTGTAAGGCAAATGTAAGAGGCAGTTTTGTGAAACTCAATCTAGAATGAAACTCAGCTGTTCCATCTATCCATTACCCAACCCGCTGAATCCGAACACAGGGTCACGGGGGTCTGCTGGAGCCAATCCCAGTCAACACAGAGCACAAGGCAGGAACTAATCCCGGGCAGGGTGCCAACCAACCGCAGAATTCAGCTGTTGTGTTTATTAATACTTGTCACTTTGTAAAATATTTTGTTGCTCCTCTCATTCATGTATTTCAATTTTGATTTTACCTAATCTTATAGAACTTTACGAACTTGCCTGTGTAAGCCTTTGCCAACTATTGCTTTTGCCCTTAGCAATTCCATTTTGACTGCTTCTTCTGCATCTGCTTCTAGAGATCATTACGTAGCAGGCAAATAATGGAATGGCAGGCGGATTATAAAGCTAGAGCTCATATTCTAAAATTTCTGTAGAATGCCATATTTATGGCCATTGAGGTTCTTCTGTTGTTTTGATTCTTTTATTTTCTGAGTTGCCAGTTTTTTTGGATTACAATTATTGTCTAGTGCTTTTGTCCTGGGTTGCTTCTGATATTCACTGTGTATGACCCTCTACCTGTCCTTTTATATTTTTATTTTGAAGTTGGCTTGTCCAAAGCTGCATGCTAACCTGGGTTCTCACTTACAGTTGTACTTTACAGGATAGTGCATAATGCTTCTGTCCTTAAGGTAAGGGGGTTCATTACACAAGCTCCAACTTTTGTAAACTGGTTTGGTCAGTGCATACCTGACACCCTGCTGGCAGAACCGCAATTTTGTCCTTTGAAAGAATATGTTAGCATCTGAATGTACATCAAAAACACCTTAACTTTGAAGCACACCTCTTAAAAATCTCAGCCCAGGATATAATCTACACAAAGAAAGATCAACTCAAAGTCCCAATTATTCTTATTTGCAGAATCACACAATCCTAGTAAAATTCTGAATTTAGTGGGTCTCAAATACTTACGAACATGATAATCATATCTGCTTTTTATATTTGTTTGAAAATAACACCATGAATCAAATGGTTCATTAATATATGGTATTTCTTCAAAGCTTTGTTCAGAAATGTACATAGCAAAACAGCTAGAAAAAGCCCATGTGCAACATGTAAGAGTCATTAAAATCATCAGGTCCCTTATGGTCCTTGCCACTTTTCCAAGTCATAGCCACACTGATCTGTATGCCAATTGTCAGTAAAGTCACAAAATATATACAACAGAAGCTAAAGTACATATTTATAAATTTCCCTTTGTTCCTGTAGCACAGAATGGCTATCAAAGTATACCCAAACTGTTTTCTTTTTGTACCCAGGCTTGTCCTCCTCCTTGATGGAAAGCAACATTGAGTAGATCTTCCCTGAACTTTTCCCTTCCTGTTTTGTGTAAAAGTGTTTAATAAGTCATGGCATGCTATGCAGGCATAACAAATTTTAGTTAAAATTGTGTCAGAAGTGGACATGCTCCTCTCTGCAAATGATAAAATCAAACAGGCATAATTGTAATGGTGTTCGATGTTCATAAAAAGATAAATGGGTGACAAAAAGGAATTAAAAGAAGCAGACAGGCACCTCTGTATTTCTTCACAAAGTGAGAGAATTAAAAGTTGAATTATTTTAGAGTGGTTGTTTTATTTACTTCTGACCAGTTGCCTACACTATCCTCTGTCAGTTTGACATTCCTGCACATACATAATAAAGGTTCAACAGCAAGAACATTGTGTTTCTAATTAAGGGTAAGTATGAATTATTAAATTATTAAATTAAAAGATTGCCTGCACATAGTGCTTTTAAGATGGACTTGGCTTCAAGCTGCTGCTGGGTACTTACTACGTTTTACAGGCACTAACTACACTTTTCATACTCTGCAAGCCAAAAGCTTTTCACAGCAAACTGTTGGTGGGTCTCCTGATTGGCTATTTGTTAATTTTTCAGATGCAACAGGCTTTTTAACATAGTCACTAGCCTGTAAACAGCAACATTTCAAAAAAACTAATGCTGTAATAATTTATGTTTCTAATTAGACACCATTCACTTCAGGAAATGGAATGTTTTTTTTTGTCCTCTCTTTAGTTGCTATCTCCACATTTGAGATTGTCCAATAATCCAGTAATCTATAAAGGAAGTTAGGTTAAAAAAATTAGCCAGTTGCAGAATGTTGCACTTGTTTCTTCCCACTCAAATAAATAAGTTAATTTCTTATTGAAACATATGGGCTCTTCTTGACCTTCCACATATAGTATATTTCTATTTGGAAATATTTACAGTATTTTTTAACTTTGTATTGTATTATTTATTATCCAAAAGAGTATTTAGTAAAACCATCAATTAAAAACATTATGGGAGGTGTGAAGGGTGCTTGTGGGGGTAATGCCATGTCTCTGTTCTTGTTGTCTTATACATACTGCGTTATTTAGACACTAATTTGTGAAACACAGAGAAATGGGGCATGCCAGTTTATGCAAATGAAGGTCGAAGTGAAAGGAGGAAGGTTCAGTGACGCTCAAAAAAGATGTATTTAGCAAATGTTTGCCAGGCGTTGTGACTGTGAGTGTAGTTGAATTTGCACACATGATCTAGTATAAAAGGTATCTAATATATATTACTGCCCCTCCCATCTTATTTGCAACCTTGTGCAAATGCTGATGTGGGAAATAGAATCACCCACTGCACTGATCCAGGCAATTTCATTACTATTCACAAAGTTTAAATAAGCATATTGTTTAAAGTGGCATGTCATCTCATCAAAGGTAGAAAGTAATGCATTTTTTCTCTTAACCACTTTGGGATAAAGTTTCATTGTCTTGCTGGAGTACAGAGCAGTATTTCCCCACCTTTATGAGACCTAGTTGAGCACAATTAGATAAGCTGGGGTGGGGGGGGGGCACCCGTGATGAAATGAGTACAGTTAGAAAAGGGGAAGAATACTGAGCAGTGTTGTCGATCATTTGAGAGGAAATTTTCAATAAACTGATTGCACTGCTTTTTTTTCAGTGCATAGCCTTGCTTTTGGAAAACTCAACACTATTCTCAACAATAAGTGTTAACTGCCTTTTGAACAGAATGAAGCACAATTATTCCTATAGCTGATGTAATTGCTGTTTATGAGAATGTGATAAGAAGAGAACAGGATGGTACTTTTGAGTAAGTAAAACGTCCTTAGTAACCGGGGGACAGACAATGGAAGCAACATCAGCGTTTGAATGCCTGTCACTTATTTGTTCTTCACTGAACTTATCTGTTCTTATCTTGTAAAGGAACCAGGCAAAGATCATGAAAAAGATTTGGGGATTACCACTCCATCCTAAAAATAATGATGGCAAATAAAACATGTCTTCAGAAATTCAGAACTGACTAACAGAGATTGACTGGATTCTTAAGTGTGGCTGAAACAGGAAGAGGATGGATCATGGCAGCCAGAAGAGGAAATGAGGTGTGTTATGACATCATCAGTGATAGCCGGAAGTGACATCATCAGTAGGAGGGGTTTGTGGTGACATTACTGGGAGGTACATACTGTACTTCAGTGGAACTGCAGACGGACAAAAGGAGAAAGGATCAGGTGACAGTGCCAAACCCTGGTCTAGCTGAGTAATCACACCACTTGAGACCATCAACCGTCTGTCATGCGAATTTGTGTGACTATATATATATATATATATATATGGCTAATAATTTCTTGTGTGTGTAAGTCTACTTTTGAATTATGCAGATGATCTTTGAAGATATTTTTTTCCAGATTATTAAGACAAGTGTTTTTCTGAATGTGTACCCCTCTGAAGTTATTTAATCAAGAACCCTAAAGGCTTATTTGTGGTGTACTATATATTTTGCATCTCCACTTCAGATATTTACTGGGTGTTTTAAATATTTCTCCCATTATTTTCACTCATCTAATGTTGATTTTCATGCAATTATTTTTAGTTCTAAAATACATGATTTTCACTAAACATTAAACAATGGTAAAATTAACTAACATTCAACAATAAATTATTTTTTCACCATTATGCCAGTTTGTGTTGAGAGACTGTGAATTTTAATCTAAGTATATTTTGAGGAACCAAAAAACTTTCGCACTTTTATGGGGATTACATCTTAGGGTCATGACCCTGCCTGTGTTGACTTCACATGGTCTTCCCAATTCCGTGTAGCTTTTCCACAAGGTACTGGGGATGGATACAGAATGTAATGTGATTTCTGTTTTATTTTCTTTATATTATCACACTGTATTGTGTTTGGTCACACATGCTTGAAACTTTTATTTTGCAGTATGGAATTAAGAATGACAAACATCTTTTCTCTTATTGTTGTATGTGCTGTGTCTATTACTTGAAAATAGTTCAAGTTTTCTTAGGCTTTGAAAGGTTGACCAGCCCTGTGTTGAAATGTGAGCTTTGATATTATAGTGGTTATGCTTGAATGACGTATTGGATAATAAACTCTCTATAGCCGAGTGACTGTGGAAAAAGAAAAATAGGGCATGGTAGAGCTTTGTTTTGATCTCTTGTGGCTTATCATCCTAAAAGGAAACATAGCAGTCATAGGAAAACAATGATCATAAAACAACAAGAGCCAAGAAAAACATAGAAAGGGCACAGAGAGGAAGCTTACATTAAGTCAAAAACAGAGGAAACCAGGAGGTCAAGTCCATCTGGGCTTTACTCTGATTTCTTACTGAAGATATGTACTCAACAGGTCATAGTTATTTCTTTTTCTGCCTGTTTTCTTGACACTGCTGCTCTGTTACCTTAAACCTACTTACTGTATACTACTCACACTTCTTTACTGGGCTGGATGTTTTTCCCTCAACCTACAGAAATTAGATGGGAAAAACTCAATTGAGGAATATGGTATAAACAAAACTGTGATTAGTAATAATCAGATAAAAACTTTTGTACTTTTATATATCCTCGGGTAGTTGTCTTATAGTTATAACAGGTGTGAGGGAGTGCCCTGCTGGCAAGAGATTGCTGCAGTAAGAATGCCATTAAAATGACCAAGGACCAAGTAATGTCCCAGATTAAACCTCAAATAGAGGGAGAGAGGCCCACAAGGGCAGGTACAAATTAATAAGACATGATAATACTGTATGAGAATTCAGGGTCTTTAATTCCTGTCAATTTAGTTCATTTTTTTATAGTGCTCCTCACTGACGGCATACTCAGAGCCCTGTGACAAGTTCACAGATGAAATGCAAGTGCAAATTTTACAAATGACTATATACATATACATTCAGAAGGCAATATGCCTCAGTAGCACTGCAGGCAATATAGATTAGAGATTTGGCTTCCAAATAGTAGCACCCAATAGCTTACCCAAGACAATAGTGGTCCAGAGACCCAGTAGGTGACAGGCTGTATTTCTATCCAGAGAGATCAACAGAGAGAACTGTCAAGGAACCAGATGACCTTTGAGTTGACAGGTGGTAGGTAGCACATGAGCTGTGCAAGTCAGAACAAAGGCGAGATCAGAAAAAACAAGACTGGGCCCAGTGCTCTTCTGCCATGAGAAGATAGCACCCAGTAATTGACGTAGAGAAAAAAGACCATGTTTGTATTTTAGGAGGGTAGACAGCATGAAGTTTTAAGGGCTGCCAAAGGCTCCGAGATGCAGGAACACAGGAAAAGAGTTCTAGACAGTTATCTTTGTAGGAAAATCAGGGTCACCTCTTACTACAAAAATGATGCTCTTGTTTAGAAATGGCCATGTAGGGCGGTTTAAAACTGTTACAAAGCAAAGGTAATGATGTGACTAGATTGGAAAAAGGGGCAAATGGGCAGTTGAAAAAATAGGAAATGAGAAAAGGAGCCCTAAAGAGTAGCAGAAATATGATCAAAGGAGAAAGAAGCCTTCCAGATAGAGAAGAATTCAAGACCCTTGTAGGCTGTCACAGAGAGTGAGCTTGGATTTTGCATTGCTTCATTTGTTGTTGTAGTTGTGAAAATTGGCCAGCAAGGAAATTTAAGTTTTGGATCATTGTAGAGGTAGCACACTGTCTTTCATGTTATTGACAATGTACTTTAATATACCTTTCAAATTATGTTTTTATATATTAGACTATCTGTGTTATCCTGCTTAACCTGGGAAATTTTGTAAGACAATGGGCCTCAGCTATAGTGCCGTCGGTTAATTGGGGGTATCAGACATACTGTGTTATTA
The DNA here is from genome assembly GCA_026402145.1 of Polypterus bichir lapradei. Taxonomy (NCBI): domain Eukaryota; kingdom Metazoa; phylum Chordata; class Cladistia; order Polypteriformes; family Polypteridae; genus Polypterus; species Polypterus bichir. The sequence continues at coordinate 3,012,277 of JANRMT010062857.1, forward strand.
ACTTAGTGCTTCTCTTTATACAATACTAGCATAATACCCGCGTTTCACAGCGGAGAAGTAGTGTGTTAAAGAAGTTATGAAAAAGAAAAGGAAATATTTTAAAAATAACGTAACATGATTGTTAATGTAATTGTTTTGTCATTGATATGAGTGTTGTTGTCATATCTATCTATCTATCTAT
>JANRMT010062857.1:3022914-3064283 GCA_026402145.1 Polypterus bichir lapradei
ATATATATATATATATATATAGATAGAGAGAGAGAGAGATGACAACAACACTCATATCAATGACAAAACAATTACATTAACAATCATGTTACGTTATTTTTAAAATATTTCCTTTTCTTTTTCATAACTTCTTTAACACACTACTTCTCCGCTGCGAAGAGCGGGTATTCTGCTATTTATATATACCTGTGTGTATGTTTGTATGTATGTGTATACACACACAAACACACACACAAATTATATATATGTGTGTGTCTGTGTATGTATGTATGTATATGTGTGTGTATATATGATGTAGATAGGTATGCATATATATATATGTAGATATGTATATAGATATGTATTTTGCTATATATATATATATATATATATATATATATATACACACAACAATTACATTAACAATCATGTTATGTTATTTTTAAAATTTTTCCTTTTCTTTTTCATACCTTCTTTAACACACTACTTCTCCGCTGCAAAGCGCAGGTATTCTGCTAGTATATATATATATATACACACATACATACAAGAATCAAAGGCAATATATAGCCAAAATTAGGGTGGGAGAGCTAGGTCAGTGTGTTCTGGGGGGGATAATGAGTTGGGATTTTGGAGGAGTATTGGTCGTAAAGTTTTATTTATTACTAGCAAAATACCCGCGCTTTGCAGTGGCGAAGTACTGCCTTAAAATTTTTATTAAGAAGAAAAGTAAACCTTTTTAAACTGAGGGAAAATATACCAATAATTATTTGTTACGGATCTCTTTGTATACCACGTTGTCAATTCGGCCCTCCGGTTGTAATATGACCAAGCTGTGCGCTGAGCTATCTCTTGAGCATGCAACGTACAGTTGGCCATGTGAAAAGCAATCTTGCCTCAAATCTCACAGCTTGGATTGCTGCTGTCATAATCGGTTTGAGTTTCATGTTTTGTTTCAATTACGACAGTATTTACAGGACTTCTGTTGAAGTGACATTTGGCATCTGACAAGCATTGCAAGCACATAACCGGTTTCATCGATAACTTCGCATCCAGCTTTTAAGAGTTTAAACATTCATAAACATCAAAGTGTCCATTACTGATATCGTCACCTGTGAATCTAAGATGTTTAAGAGGCATTGGCGGTTGTCCAAAGGTGTAAAATATTTGGCCATTTCGGTACACTTGAAAGAGACGACCGAACAATTCGGCGGCAGCGATCAACTCACATGCAGAACCATAGGTGAAGGGCTTAAGCATTTCACTCTTATAGTGCTCCTGTGTAATATAATTATCTCCTGTATCGTCATCAGTCCACACCTTGAACCTGTCCCAGTCATTCAATACATAAAGACACAATGTTCCTCCAGATATCAAGAGTGAGCCTGATATGGCCATGCAATATGTAACAAAGAGAATGTAAAAGGCAGGTGCCATCTCCGGGCATGGAAACCACTCGGTAAGTGACAGTTCTTTGATCGATGGTGATCACCTTGATAGACATGTTAATGGGGGTACGGTTGGAACGATAAAGGAAATGGGTACCTGAACAATGTAAAGTAAGTTTAAAATACCTACACAATAACTATAATCATAATAAATGAACAATAAAACAGTGGAGAAGCTGTGGATTAAATGAAAAGGCTGCAGTTATCAGCAGGGAGACGTGAATCCTGTGGTGAAGCAAGGAAGGGAATGAAGAGACCGGAGCGACGGACGGCCTTATATAGGCAGGCAGCCAACAACGTGGGAGGCGTTGGGATGGGGGACCCAATGCCGCCTCACATGGTGACCGAGCTGCAGGCTATGAACGTGTATATGTACGTAAGTAGGATTCAGTTAGCGTTGGGAACCCACGTACCAAATTTCTTGAAGATGGGCCTATAAGTAACAAAGACCGTTGGAAAGTTCAATATGGCGGCCGACAGTGGCATCATACCACCGAAACAAGTACGTACATCGGTTTCGGTTAGCGCAGGGAAGCCGCCTACCAAATTTCGTGAAGATGGGGCCATAAATAAGAAAGTTCAACATGGCAGACGTTGTCGACCATTATGACCATTACGCGTAGAATTTCGAAATGAAACCTGCTTAACTTTTGTAAGTAAGCTGTAAGGAATGAGTCTGCCAAATTTCAGCCTTCTACCTACACGGGAAGTTGGAGAATTAGTGACGAGTAAGTCAGTCAGTCAGTCAGTCAGTCAGTGAGGGCTTTGCCTTTTATTAGTATAGATGAATATGTTCTTCTTAAGTTTGCATATGCTGGGTTTATGTCCAAATGTCTGTTAATGGTGTTTTCGTCTGATAGTCAAGATTCATCCAGCTCTCTGGCACTTTTAGTACTGGCCTTAAATCCTACTTGTACATTGTCCCAGTTAAATTTGATTTGATTCTTGTATGTCTAAGCATTATCCTCTGATGAAGGCTCCTGGCAGGGGCTGAAAGCTCAGGAATAAAAACTCATTTATGATATGTAATTCATTTTCTCCCTTTGTGGATCTCCAGCTGCAAATATGCAAACCGTATCACAGACCTTCGTTTCCATATATATATTGTGGACCCGGCCCGGACACAGACAGGCAGACATGTTGTTTTCCACCACCACACGTTTATTTACAAATATATACAACAAGATCAAGTGCACACAAAACCCCCAAATGTCCCCAAAGTCCTGGCCAACACACAATGCCTTCTCCTTCGGGCCGCCTCCACACTCTCTTCTGCCTCGTCCTGCTTCCACCCGACTCTAGCCTCGAATGAAGGGAGACGGCCCTTTTTATATGATCCCGGATGAGCTCCAGGTGTTTCCCGGCATTCGCCCCTGAACACGCCCCAGTGTGGCGGAAATGCCGGCTGTTCTCCCGGAAGCTCTCCGGGTGTCCCTTCTCTTCTTCCCCCCAGCACTTCCTGGTGTGGCGGAAGTGCTGAGGTCCAGGGTCCCCAAGGCATTGGGGCGCCCCCTGGCAGTGACCTCGGGTCCCTACAGGGTTGGGCTTCCAAGCCCTCTACCCGTGGCCCCCAAAGCAACCAGGATGGCGGCCCCCACGTGATCCCAGTTGGGCGCACGCCCACTTCCGGTCCCTGAAGGCGTCCCAGCCGGGTCGTCGACCCTGGCATCCTTGACGATATATATATATATATAAAATCCAACGTATGTCTGTCCACTTTTCACGAGAGAGCTACTTAACGGATTTAGAACGGGTTTTTTTCTATAATTTGTTTGAACATTCCGGTTTATTTTGCGATCTTTCTCATTGCGCTAAGTATCATAGTTCGCTTGCAGTACAGATTAATTTGTGCAACTCCAAGAGAGATGCAGCAGGCCAAGGGAAGGGCGCCCCCCCCCCATCTGGGCCTTCTTCACTCAGCGCCAGCTGCTGGGCGTATCTTATATCTGCTTAGCTAGAGAGAACTACTTAACAGATTCAGATTGGGTATTTTTCTAGAATTTGCTGGAACATTCTGGTTGATTTTGCGACATCTCTCATTGCACTAAGAATCATAGTTCACTTACAGGAGCAATATATTTGCGGTAATCCGAGACAGAGGCTGCAGGCTGAGGGGAGGGGGAAGAGTAACGTCAGGGGCGGGGAGTCGGTCTACATCTGTGTTTTGGAACGTAACTTGCCTCTGCTTAGCTAGCGATACCTTTTTGTTTACTGATTTTTAAAGTTTGTCCTGTTTCACTACTACGTGGGTGGAGCTGCAGGGAACAGCTAGTATATATTTATATATATATTATCCGGCTTGAACCTCAAGTGCACTCCATTGTCTAATATATTAAATAAGGATAAAAACTATGGTTAGTATTGACCAATCTTGTCAGGACTGAGACTCTAAATGGCAGAAAAGGCCAATAACATAAAGTTTAACAGCTGACCACCAGGCCTGGCTGAAGTACACACCGAGCAGGTATTCAGAGTTCACTTTCAAGAATTTCTTTTTTTCATTCCACACCAACATAATAACATGTGCATATCCTGTAACATTTGTACAGTACATCCAAAATAAAAATTACTTACATGGATTACAGCAAATTTCTGACTAACAAAACACTTAAACACATGTCAAGTTAATGCAAAGGAAGAAATATCCTATTTTCCTGTGCTTGGTATCTTACACTATACCTGAGAATGTGTGTAATTACAGATCTTTCAGGGGCTATTAGGCTGTCTGCCTCACTGCATCCTTGGTGGTCCAATTACTTTACAAATGCTATCTTGTCTGTTGCCTGTAATTACGTGCATATTGAATTTTAAATTTATGGGGCATCAACTACACTTTTACGACACTATCTTTAATTAGTTTGAGATTCAGTTTAGAGGAAGCTGCATCAGAAATGCACCTGTGGAATTTCATGTCAAAATATCCAAAATTTCAAAACAAACATTGAGATAAGCAACAAATGTATTTTTTTCCACTGGGGTCCCACACTTTATTTTGCACACCAAGAACAAAGGCAGTTTGATGCAAATAGAAAAACAAGTTAAAAGTATACTTAGTATAACCACCAGAGGGCAATAATTCAACATTTTCATAATTACAAGATCAAAGAAAATAACGTACTGTGTACCAACCTGATGTATTTTTATCCATTCAAAATTACAATCATTTTTAATGGTTACTGCTTCAGGAGAAAAAAAAATAAAAATCAAATGTTTATTTAATTGTTTTTAATATAATGTTTTGCACAGGAGACAGTGTTTTTGCATGCAGTGAGCATATAGAGAAGTCATACTGTATTTCAGCGGAATACATGATCTGAATGGATATGCCAGTCTCTGTATTGTTTAACGGTATCTAGAGTATATTGTGGTTATAGACGCAGACCATCACACTCAAAAATTTATGTTTAATCCCCACTACAAAAATATACTGTGACATTTACATGCTAACAGTTTAATAATACATAAAGAATTATACTGTGGAGATAAAGTAGGCTGGAATTAAATTTAGTTTAAATGGATCAAAAATGTAGCTTAATGTTTTCTGCATGGGCTGTTTGTACAGTATGTGCAAAGTAACTCACGGAAAAAACAATAAACAATATAAAACTGCACAGACAGCTGTCTTTGCCTCCTAAATACAATAACGAAAATTCATGTGTGTACAAAATAGCACAATTCACAGCTAAATAGCAACCATCTAGAATCTAATAAATCAGGCAAGCACAGGATTAGCAGATAAAAGATGGAATCAAAACACCAAAATTTCCAGAACACTGGAAGAAACCAAACCTCTTTGGACCCTTTGGGCTTACATTTATTAAACATACAGGAGAGGAATGCCAGCTGGCTATCCAGCTCCTTTCTTCACATTCTAACAAATCAATCCAGTGTAAAGGCCAGCTCTGACAGAGACAGACGTAGGACACAAGTTCAAAGCACACAGGGCTTTTATTTCCTTTTTCCCTCATGGAAAATGTCTTACCCGTTCCCACGAATACACACACCGTCCCACAAGCACAGTACCACACAATTCTTCTTCTCTTTACTTTTCTCCACCACTCCTGTCCGGCAAGCTTTGTCTTCCTCCTCCTGACTCTTGCTCCTGGAGTGGTGGCTGCTGGCTCCTTTTATAAGGCACCCAGAAGTGCTCCAGGTGCTTGAAGACCTAATTCCGGTGGCACTTCCCGGTGTGGCAGAAGAGCTGCTCTGTAGGGCTCAGCAGCAGCTACAGCACCCCCTGGCGGCACCCACGGATCCCAACAGAGTTGCACCAAACTCCAACTCCCATGAAGCCCTGCAGGAGTCCTAGGCACCGCTGCAACCCAGGTGGGCTGCCATCTAGAGTTCTGGGGGAGGTACTGTCCTGGCCAGGCTTGCTCCGGTGGTCCATACAGTGAAGAGGGGTCCAGGCCAGACAAGAACCCTGGCCATCTGTGACACCAGGTAAATATCACTGAGTGGGGCAGTCATGTATGAGGTGATGAAACACTGCAAACTTTACAATCAAAATACATCAACATGATGCCACTTCTCTCATCTGCATTTAAGACAAGTCCTGCAGTGAAAAGTGGCTAAGACAATGGGAGGAGTTCCTGCCTATAACTCATTTTGTGACCCTGAGCAAATCTTAACCTTTCTGAGATCCAATAGTAAAAATAATTATACAATTCAGCTGTATCTTTATCTTATCATGATCTTAGATTAGAAATATGCAACTAACAATAATGCATTACACTGGCAGTGCTGGAAGAAAGCACCTTTGCCATCAGCATCATGTTATCGGTGAATTTGTTCCTCTTTTTTTTTATTAGATCATTCCTAACAGTTTACCCACAATGAATTTCCCTCTGCTTCACACTCCTATACTTTTACTCTCAGATTCTTGCTATTATTTGCTCAGCTCTCAATGTCTACTAGTCACAGCTTGTGGGTGCATGTTTATAGCTTTGTCTGAGCATGTAACTGTAAGAACCTTTCTGCTCTGGTTGCTAAGACCTTCCTCCCCAAAGTCTCATCTTGAAAATGACTTATGCAACATAAACTCTCCCTCTGGACAGGTCTTCCTTTCAGTCATTTTACACTGATGAAAGTCTCATCAACTTGTCACTTCAGTCATTTTTTCTGTTTTCAGTCCTACCTCATCTTTTCACATAGCTAGAGCTAGGCAGCTAGATAAGTTCTTCAGTACTTTCTGTGGGGTTTATGTAAAATGTAACCTATTCTTCTTCTGTGTAGCCTACTGGATCCAGAATATTGTAGCAGGCATTTTCTGGAATGCTTTTACAAGAAAGGCTGAGGAATTTTGTCTGTATAATAGTGAGATAGCACATCTTTACCAAGGTGTGCTTCTAGGTCATATTTCAAAGCATGGCTTACCGCTGCCTTCAACACTGTTGACCGCCAAACCTCCTGAAGAACTGTGCTGGACTTAGTGGAATGTGTTGCTGCTGAATGTGCTCTTGCCTCTTCAGTAAATTGCATTCTTTCCTTTTGACATCCTTTTATTTCACAAATCCACCAGACATTACACTATAGGGGAAAATTATATAACAGGAAGAAAATCACATGAACATTCAAGCTCCATTTAAAGGGCACTCCAGCTACTTGCTGTTGCAAACACTACACAGATGACCTACTCTAGACATTTGCATTTTTGAATGTTTTTCCTATGCATAATTACTGGTAATAATAAGCAGGGGTAAATTTTAAAATTAAAAAAGAGCACAATTAACAGCATTCTTCCTTGAAATCTACTTGTGCAGGAGATGTCAGCAGATATGGCACCTTGAGTTCAGGGTCGCTGAACTGGAGGAGGAGTTGTCTGGCCTGCATTGTAGTAGAGAATAAGTGGACCTGGCTCAGGTGTTCTTTAGAAAGATAGTGTGCAACCCTAAGGTGGCACAGGAGGAGATTCCAAACTAGATAATTAGAGATAAGTGGGTCACAGTTGCAAGGTTCAGGGCAAAGGGTGCATACTGTCTGGGATCATTAGCCCCACAATTGAAAGTGGCAAACTGTTTTTAGGTCCTTATAGAGCTGAACAGTATCTCTGAAGACTCTGAGGGGGGTTGGCCATCTATCTCAAAACCAGCCCCCAAAAAGAGAGAGGTTGTGATAGTGGGGGATTGAAGTGCAGGTTTGCTCAAGAGAGTCTCATACAGTGTGTTGCCTTCTGGGTGAACAGGTGGGAGACCTTCCTGGAAAAGTTTATAGGCTTTTGGTCAGAGCAGTAGTGGATCCAGTTGTCATTGTCCATGCTGGAAGTGTAGTCTGTCAGCTCTGTACTCCAAATTTAAATGTTAGATGTCAGGCTGAGGAGAAGAATTCACAATTTAGTCTTCTGCAAAACAGTATGTATGTATATATGTAAATGATTTGTACAGGAAGATAAATAACAAGCTGGTTAATTTTGCAGATGATACCAAACCATGTGGATTGGCAGATAATCTAAAATCCGTTGAATCATTACAGTGGGACTTGAACAGCATACAGGCTTGGGCAGATCTGTGGCAGATGAAATTTAATGTAAGTACATAAAAAGTATTACATGTATCAAGTAAAAATGTTAGATTTGAATGAACAATAGGAGGTCTGAAAATTAAAAGTACACTTTATGAGAAAGGTTTAGGAGTTGTGGTGGGCATGTTATTACCAACTTCCAGACAGTGTTCAGAAGACATTAAGAAGGATAACGGAAGGTCAGGCTATATAGTACGATGTGTAGAGTACAAGTCCAAGGAGCTTCTGCTCAAGCTTTATACTGCACTGATGAAGCCTCTTCTGGGGTACTGTGTGCAGTTTTGGTCTTCAGGCTACAGAAAGAACATAGCAGTGCTGGACAAAGTCCAGAGAAGAGAGACTAGGCTGATACCAAGACAGCAGGAGATGAGTTACAAGGAAAGATTAAAATGTCTGAACCTTTTCAGTTTAAGCAAAAGGAGGTTAAGTAATGACATAATTGAAGTGTTCAAAATTATGAAAGAAATTAGTACAGTGGGTCAAGACTGTTGCTTTAAAATGAGTTCAACAAGAATATGGGAACACAGCTGGAAACTCGTTGATGTTCACATCTCACTATTATGATGTAACAGATATTCAGGCAGCTTAACTCCTCTCTTTATCAATTTAACAACTTGGAGACTGGCTTGATATGAGGTGTAAAAATCTCTAGTTTATTAACAAAGAGCAGGTGTAAAGCTACAAAGTAAAGAAACATAGTATTCAGCACACAAATCACAAAATAGTTTGGTAACAGTTTTAAAACTTTAATTAGCAATACAGAACGGTAAAATTTTATATATATAAACTTACCGGCTATGCTACAAAAGGCTTAAACAAGAAGGATGAACTTTGCTGCATGTATCTGTGACAGATTCAATACTTACATTGGGAAAGGACAAATATCACGAAGCAAACAAATTGGACCAAAACAACAGTTTACAAAAATTGCAATGATTAATACTTAAACATTTTGCCTATCTTAACAAACGTGACAGTTAAAGATACATTTCACACAAACATTAGGAAGTTTTTCTTTTCAGAAAGAACCATAGAGACATTGAATAAGCTACCAAATAGATAGACAGTTGGACTTTAGGGACTTCCAAACTCCACTTGATGTTATGTTGGAGGAATTAAGTGGATAGGATTGATGGGCTTTGTTGGGATGGATGGCCTGTTCTTGTCTAAATCTTTCTAATTTTCCAATGTTTTAATCATTTATTAATGAAACTGAAAGCGAAATAAGTTTTATTTGTTAAATGTTGTATGTTTTATTAATGGCAAAAAATATGGATAAGAACAATTAGGCAAATAATGTAAAGTTCAGGCTGAAGGAAAACTTTTCCAATTTCTCTGCAAGTTGGTCTGAATTAATTACATAAATAAAACACAACATAATTGATCATAAGTCTACAGCATGATGCTGCCACCACCATGCTTCACTATGGGGATGATAATTTTTGACTATGTACAGTTTTAAAACATGACATTTAGTTTAATGGCCAAAAAGTTCAAATTTGATCCCTTTAGGTCATAGATCATTCTTCTAGTTGACTTCAGAGTCTCTCATTTGCTTTCTGGCAAGCTTTTGCCAAGATGATGTGTGTGTGTTTTAACAGTTTTTTGTTTTGCCACTCTTGCATAAAGCTGTGTCTGGTGAAGCACCCAGTCAACAGTTGTTATATGTCCAGTCTTTCCAATCTCAGCCACCATAGCTTATAACTCCTCCCGAGTCTTCATGAGTTTCTTGGTGGCCTCCCTCACCAGTGTATGTCTTACATGATCACTGTGGACGGCCTGCTCTAGATAGATTTACAGCCGGGCCATACTCTTTCAGTTCCTTAACAGCTGATTTAACTGAACTCCAAAGGATATTCTGTGACTTAGATATTTTCTTGTCTCTATCCCCTGATTTGTGTTTTTCAATCACTTTTTCATGAAGGTGCCTGAAGTGTTCTTTTGTTTTCATTGTGTAGGTTAGACCACCACACTGACTCTCCATGAGTTAGTCCTTTCAGATAAGGGGTATTTATACTACAACCAACTGAAACCCCTTGACTAAAGACCAGTGATCTTTCTAATAATACTAATACAGTAATCCCTCCTCGATCGCGGGGGTTGCGTTCCAGACCCCCCCGCGATAGGTGAAAATCCGCGTAGAAACCATATGTTTGTATGGTTATTTTTATATATTTTAAGCCCTTATAAACTCTCCCGCACTGTTTATAAATATTCCCCGCAGAGTTATACAGCATAATCCCTTTGTATTCTCTAGATATTAGGTAAGATTCATTGAAATTCTGTATATAAACACACTGTTTATATACAGTAAAACCTAAATATTATTTTAAAGATATTGAGTGTCTCCGATATCACATATTTTACAGCCATTACGATAGACAGGTCACCAGTAATAAATACGTACAATGCAAGAAAAATAGTATACAGCAAATGTGTGTATAGTGACACTAAACATACATACATGTACTAAGCACTGTAAGAAGAAAATTAATTATGGTTACTCACCAACAATGACACGATGACTTGTCCGATAACAATGAGTTTAATTTTACTGCACAACAAAGGAGAGCGTTACAGCCCTTGTAAAGGAGCCACTTCAGGCGATTGTGTAGCACTGCCATTGTTCTTCTTCTGGCAGTCTTCAATCCAAATCCCTACAGCAGATTCCATCCAGACTACTGCCTTATTACATCCACTTACAACTCGTTTTGCACCCTGGTTAAAAGGACACTGCAGCCGTAGATCTTATATTCCTTTCCTACTTTTTAAATAAAAAGAATCGTAGCCTTCAACAAATCCAAAACGTTTACCTTTTCGGCAATCGTTAACATCTTCTTCTTGCGCTTGGGCACGGCTCCTGAAGCAGTAGCAGATCGTTTTGGAGCCATAATGAAGGGCTTGACTATGCACAAAGATAAACACTAAAGAGCACAACTCTTTACACAGCGAAACACGTTGATGCTGAATGAGTGAGACGAGACTTCCTGGTTAACACTGCATTCAGCACGCAGGAGCTCAACTGCGTGCTCTGATTGGTTAGCTTCTCAGTCAGGAGAACTTAACTGCGTGCTCTGATTGGTTAGCTTCTCAGCCATCCGCCAATAGCGTCCCTTGTATGAAATCAACTGGGCAAACCAACTGAGGAAGCATATACAGGAAGTAAAAAGACACATTGTCCGCAGAACCCGCGAAGCAGCGAAAAATCCGCGTTATATATTTAGTTATGCTTTCATATAAAATCCGCGATAGAGTGAAGCCGCGAAAGTCGAAGCGCGATATAGCGAGGGATTACTGTATATATAATATATAGCTAATACTGTGACTTCTAAAACCAATTGGCTGCACAAGAAATGATGTAGGTGTGCTATATTAATGAGGGTGAGTACTTATGTAATCAATTATTTTGTGTTTTATATCTGCAATCAATTGATACCACTTTGCAGAGATCTGATTTAGAAACAAGTATTTTTGGTTGATTGGTATCAAAAAAGTCAAATTTAATCCACTGTGATTTAATGCTGTATAATAAAATACAAAAACTTCCAAGATGTTGAATACGTTTTATAGGCTATGTAGATACATAGATGGTGTGGTGATTATTTCTTGTAAAAAATAATACGTCACAAAACAAACAAAGTTTTGGAGACCGTCCCCGTATATTGTGGTGCAGACAATAATGAAAAAAGTGATTCAAAGTCTTAATTAGTACAATGAACATTTTACTCAGAGAAAATGGCGGATTTATAACAAAATGGATGATGGGACAGGAAATGGTTGGCAGGACGTGACGTTGTAGCAGGAACCGGAACCAACGTCATCATAATTCGGCGGAAGTGAGGTGATTTGAGGGAGCCGGAAGTGATGCCATCATGGTTGGCCGGAAGTGATATCATCGTGGCCATTTTGGAAACCGGAAGTTGCGAGAATTATTTTTCTTCAGGTTTTCTGTTAATGAAAAGAAGTTTAGGTAAGTACCACGTGATGACCTTCTATCTTGCAATATTTCACTCACCTTTAGGCTCTTTGACTGTCTCCTAATCGCACATGTGTGACAATGGCTATAAAGTGCTCAGACGTCTGTAAGGTTGGGTGTCCCGCCATCCCATGCAAACTTTACACTTTTACGTCATTAGATTTACGATAATTGATTAAGAAGAGATACATTCAATTCAGGGGGTTTCATTTGGGATTTTCTCTCATAGTTTAAGATGCAGTTTAAACTGTGGCAAATGTTTTAAGTTGTAGTGGTATTTACAAATGTGTGAGTTCTATTTTTTCAAATGATAAGAATCTGAACAGCAGGCTGTTAGTGAGAGAGCTCTGAGAAAACAGTGCATTAATATGATTACTGCCAAAAGCAGTGAACTGCAGTAATTGCAGTAAAGCCTTATTATTATTCAGTGCATGATTTTGAACAGAATTTACTACCAAGAGGTACAAAATCTCTTTACAAGTGTCACTGGCAGAGCTTTTCATTTGGATCCTTGTTGCTATCTGGGTCTCAAGTAGAGTACTTTAATTTCACATTCAGATCACATCTGTGGCAGAGACAAACCCTGAGTACAGCGAGAGAGTGTTTCACCTGTTTATAAATATGTATGATTTTGCTAAATATTGGTCACAAAAAGGAAATCAGAATTGGAGGAACATTTTTGAAAATGTTAAATGCTATTGATTAAATCTACAAAAACAGAATGTGTTGTTCTATCTTAAGCTGCTTTCTGAATTTTGTAGAAGATGATGCAGTACACCCCCCTATAGCAACTTGCAGCCATCTGTGAATTTTGTATGTTGCTTAAACTGAAAGGATGAGTCTATTGAAAGTTTGTTTAAAACATCTCCAAAACCTCTTCTGGAAGGGATAATGCAGAATACAAAACTCTATCTAGTCTGAGAGTCCCAAATCTTGATCCGTACCCATTAGGCTAGATTGCCTGCCACACTTATACTACTATATATATATATATGGATAGACCAAAATGCAGAGGCACTTTTAATACTTTTATAAACACGAAATTGTGGTATCATTGTTCAGCATTGCTCCATGTTAGGGAAAATACTCTAGACAAACAAATAGTTATAAGTCACTGTTAACAATTAATTCAAGATGGAGGTCCATTATTACATCATGTTTGACGGAGCCTACCATGTGCATTGCTCAGTGTGGCACAATAAGACTACAGCAATACCAATCAAAATACAAATAAATGGTACAATCTCAACACACTATCTCTTAGTATTACCCAAATGTTCCATATGTTAATCATCTTTGGCAAATATCTGGTCCATTAACTGACTTCTTATATGTAAATTATTATAAAAAACAGAAAGAATGTATTTGTTATGATCTCATCATTCCCTTGGTAACTGTTCTGGGTACAACTATTGCAGAATGTCTTAGTTAAATAAGCAGACACAGTCTGAAGCACTTTGCAAATTCATACAGTACGTTTTTCCCTTATACCCACCAGACACTTCTCACTTTATTAAACAGACTTTGTAATTCCTTCCATTGAAAATATTTTTAGTTGTTCAATTAACCACTAGTGTATTGGTCTTTTGACTTTGCCATCTTTTAAATGATAATCATTTATTATGTAAGACTAAGACTATTGCAATCATTGCTAATGTAGAGCATATTAACATTCCAATTTACATTGATATTCTTCATTAAGTTCAAGAAATAATATCATATCATGTTGTTCATTAGCAGTTGTCACACACGTGCAAGTAGGAGGACGTTGTATGGACCAAGCGAAGGTAATTCCACGCCAGGCCAGGGGGTGGTGGAGTGCACTACACCTTCTCCTGTTATCTCTGCAGACCAGCCGCAGGAAAGCCTGTCTGACTCAGCATTGACGACGTCACTTCTGGCACCCAGCATGACGTCACTCCTGGTTCTGGTGCCCAGAAGAACATCACTTCCGGTTCTCCTACGTCACTTCCAGTTTCTACACATCACTTCCTTGACCCTTTAAAGCCGCCATCTTTGGAAACCTTCAGCAGTTCAATTCTGGACTCCAGCAGAGAAACATCTCTTGTTAAAAATCAACCCATTGCAGCCAGGGATAACATACAGGTGGCTGCCCCAAACCTTTTCAAGTGTGTCGAGTCTGATTATTATCACACAGTACAATTGTAAAGTGTAATTAGTACGATTACATCTAGACTGTACAATATGGACTGAGTGCTGGCTACTGGCAGACACATCCGCACTTGCCAGATATAACAGCACCTTATGATGACATTGTGGGTGAACTCTGATATGGTTTGCTACTTGTTGTAATTTAGTTGTTTGATGTGAGGAGAACTTGTGTCCTGTGTTTTTAAGTTGAAATTTTAGGACAAGTTAGAACAGTGACTAGGTTAAGGCCTGTGGCACTCAATAGCAATAGAGTCTGGACGTCACTGTGGTGCAGCCACAGAGGGATCTGCCACTGGAGGTCTGCAGCTAGATCCCTCTCCTTAACAGGCATTGAAGACCAAATTGAAAGAACAGATCAGAATTAGCAGAGATGTGAAGAGAGGGTAAGAAAGGGCATAAAAGACTGTGATAGCAAGGACCTTAGTTGTAGCTCATGCACCAATCTGACAGTGTGGCAAAAAGTCAATGTCAGGCAGTTTTGAAAGTAAAGAAGTTAATTTGTACTACCCTGAACAGATCTCAGGGGTGTGTGCTGCAGCTGAACTTTCATCTTAAGCTGTACTCTCCTGTCACCTCTGGTGGATGTAGAGTAATTGGAAAAGTAATAATACATTTGAACGTTTTTTCTCAAAAAGGGCATCTTTTTATATAGACTTTTCTCCCTGAAGAATCACAGCAGAAGAGAACATAGTGGGTGTGAGTTTCTTTCTTAAATTCCACATTAAAATGGCAATGGCATCATAGATGTTCAACCTTTCTTGCCCACTTTCATGTTCTTTGTGCACTTGCTACAGACATGAGTAGAAATCCCCAAAAAGGTGCAATCTGAGTCATTTGGCACTTCGAGAGGGCTTTCACATAATCCACATGTCAGTTATCCAGTCATATGCTCACAATGTCTAAAGCATAGGCATTATTTGCTAAAATTATGTTAAATAAATACTTATTGAAAATCAGAATGTTATGTTACAGTCAGTGTTTTTTTTTCCACGCAGCATCTAATTATTTTTGTTTAATTGTCATTTCTGCATTGCTATTTTTCACATTTTTGTAATTTCTGTTATATTTGTCAATGATTTAGCAATTGTGTCCTATAACTTTAAACACACATTCTGTGTGCTTTGTGGGAGTTTATATTTACTCAGAAATGAGAGACTCAGCAGGAGAACATGGAGATTGTTGTTGGAGTTGTAAGTACTGTTAATATGTATATGTTAATTTTACTTCTTTGTTACTCTCCCTCTAAATCATCCTCAGTATTTTTCTATGCATTTTCTAGTGTCTTTTTGTTCAATGCATCCTGTTTGCATGTACAGAGCAATTTCATTATTCATATTAACTCACAAAATAAAATACTGATTTCTGATATTTTGTATTTACTTGAATGCTTTAGTTCATGTCAGAATGGTTCCTGCCCCACTCACTCTTGATTTGGTTTGCTCTGCTGGCATAACACCCTGTCATTTATAGGTTTCTATTTTACAATGTTTGATCTTAAGGCAGTTTTATTTAACATTTCAATTATTTTGCCTAAGTCCCCTGTTTAGAGGATTATTACTTTAAGAAATTAGAAGGATAATAAAGTTTCCCCTATATGGGTTCAATAGATTAGTGCATGTCTCATTAATCCATATGTGTCTTCTGCTGCCCAGCTGGTCCATTACACCTATCATCCAAACATGAGATTGTTGCTCCTTTTGTTTCTTTTATATTTTCAGTGACTTGGTTTTCTCCAAACTACACACTATAAAAGCCACTTGCTGACAATTAGAATATCAATTTAAAAAGACAGGTCTTTATGTAAATGCTGAAATTAAAAAAGCACATATTGATTCTATATGATAAATAACAGTGAATGAATTTCAGCAGAGGAACATTAAGATTGTTGTATTTTCAACAGTCTTGCCCTCATGTGCAACATTCAATAGTTATAACTTATAAAAACTCTGTCAATCGATAACTTGAACCATCCAACATCATAATTACTGTAATTATCTGCAAGATCATTGAATTAATTCAGTTCTGAGTGCTACTTTGGTGCATGTTCTCCACTTGATACTGTCTTTATTTATGAGCTTGTGAATAAACTTTGGCCCTCCACCACCTCACTGGAGCCGATGCCTACTGCCTTGATCAAAGCTTATGTGTTCACATTGCAGACATTGTTAATGTGCCTTTGGAATGTGGTACTGTATCAACCAATTATAAACTGGCTACTGTTTTCCTAAAAAGCAAAAGCAATCAAGACACTTTTGCTATATTCAGATCAATTTCTAACCTTCTATTTTTGGCTGGAGCATACTGTTCAATAGCATTTCTAATATAAAAGTTCTGGGGGGTCCATGTAGACCTGGGAGAGAGATGCTGCAAAGGTGTCTACAGACATGCAGAAGGACTGAAACCATCCTAAGAAGCAGGCCATAAAAAGACGGTGCAGATGGTGTGTGGCTGTATCTGTGTGTGAGAGGGAGAAAGAAAAAGGAGAAAGTGAGAAAAAGCAGCACTTGCACAACCTGTTGGATCTCAAGAGGGATCCTCACTTGGATCGGATAATGGAATTGGGGAAGGTAAGTGGAGATGGTGTTTCATCTGAGTCTAAGTTGTGAGGTGAAGCTGATGGTGTAAATGTGCAGGCAGTGGACACTAAAAGGCCAAATATAGATGCACTGACAGATGAGATGGGAGGGGAAAAGCTCATTTAGGGGATATCTATCTTTATGCATTATTTTCTATACTTTTCTATTTAACAAAGATTTTCTTAGCCCACTATAATCAAGATGGTGACACTGAGATCATATGATGTTCTGTTTTTCATAGACTCTTTAACTATCATAATTGTTTCCTGGTTACTTAATCAGGTACCATACATGGTCTGAGAGGATACAATACAATACAATACAATACAGTTTATTTTTGTATAGCCCAAAATCACACAGGAAGTGCCGCAATGGGCTTTAACAGGCCCTGCCTCTTGACAGCCTTCCAGCCTTGACTTTCTAAGAAGACAAGGAAAAACTCCCCAAAAACCTTTTAGGGAAAATGGAAGAAACCTTGGGAAAGGCAGTTCAAAGAGAGACCTCTTTCCATGTAGACTGGGCGTGCAGTGGGTGTCAAAAGAAGGGGGTCAATACAATACAATACACAGAACAGAGCAAATCCTCAATACAGCATAAAAATAAATATTTTAGAAGTACGGAACAGAATTTAACAGTAGATGATATCATATAATAAGATTTGGATATTTTTAAAGTCCTGGAGACCTCATCCATCAAGCTGCCTCCATCATTTGGCCATTCCACGGCTAAAAACAGTGCTGGGCCAGCCAATCCGATGAAAGGACCCCTTTTTCCCATGATTCCTGTGATCCTCCATCAGGGATGACTTTACCATAGGCAGGCAAAACAACGTGGCACATGGGCCGTGGCACCAAGTGCCACATTTGAGTACCAAGAACAGAAACAGAATAGGTGAGGGTTAGTATTCAACTATAACTGTCATGTTACTTATGTTTTAGTGCTAATGACTAACAACAGAGATGCAGTCTGTACAGTTAATCAGCAGCTCTAGTCAGGGTGTGCTAAACTGAAGTTGTGAGTCTTCAGCCGGGATTTGAAAGCTGAGACCAAAGGCGCATCTCTTATAGAAGCAGGCAGACCATTCCACAGTTTAGGGGCCCGGTAACTAAAAGCTCGACCTCCCACTGTTATTTTATAAATCCTTGGAATCATAAGCAGACCGGCATCTTGAGATCTTAATGTGCGCTCTGGTTTGTAAGTCATGTTAAGTTCAGACAAGTAAGTCGGACCTTGGCCATTTAATGCTTTATATGTTAACAGGAGGATTTTGAAATCTGTCCTAAACTTAACCAGGAGCCAGTGTAAGGATTTAAGGACTGGAGTTATGTGTTCGTATTTTCTTGTTCTTGTAATAATTCTTGCTGCCGCATTGTGGATTAACTGGAGGCTGTATAGAGAACAGTTTGAACAGCCAGTGAAAACCGCATTGCAATAGTCAATCCTACTAGAGATAAATGCATGAATTAATTTCTCAGAATCCTGTTTATTTAGAAAGCGCCTTAATTTCCTAACATTTTTAAGATGGAAGAAACATGTTTTGGACAACTTTGTAATATGCGCTTTAAATGACATGGTAGAGTCAAAAATAACTCCTAGATTGTGGGCTGATTCAGTAAAATTAATTGGGATTCCAACTGAGTTAAATGATGACAAAATATTGCTGTGATCAGCGTCATTCCCTCCAACAATTAACATCTCTGTTTTATCTGTATTTAAAGACAAGTAGTTCTCATTCATCCACTCCTTTAATTCGCTAACACAACTAATTAAAGACAACATCGGAGAAACTTCATCTGATTTAAATGAAAGGTATAACTGGGTGTCATCTGCATATGAGTGAAAATTAACATTATGTTTCCTAATGAGAGATCCCAGTGGAAGCATGTAAAGTGAAAACGGTAAAGGTCCCTGTACTGAGCCCTGCGGGACACCATATTGAACTTCTGTGTATAATGATGGAGTATTGTCAGCACATTTCTGTACATATTGGAATCGATTTGATAAATAAGAACTAAACCAAGCGAGCATGGGGCCTGGAAGCCCAACATCATTTTCTAGCCTGTGTAGTAAAATAGAATGGTCAATGGTGTCAAATGCTGCACTTAAGTCCAACAAGATAATTGCAGTGGAGTTTCCTTCATCAGAGGATATCAGAATGTCATTTACAACCCGTGTTAGTGCCGTTTCTGTACTATGACCAGTGCGGAAACCAGACTGGAATTTCTCAAATAAATTGTAATGCGTAAGGTGTGACTGAAGCTGACTGGCGACTACTTTTTCTAGTATTTTAGAGAGAAACGGTAAATTTGAAATAGGCCTATAACACTATGTAACAAATTTTTATTTTTATTTTGTTCCTGGGTACAAAGTGTGTTTTCCTAACCCGTTATGCCTAAAAAAAATAGAAAATAGCTGTTGTTCCACAAAAACTTTGTTTTTGTGATCAGGACAATGATATTTTGAAATTTGTCTGTTTTCGAGAATATTCAATACTGAATAGTCTTCTATAATATTCTTGAACTGTTAGAATTGTCCAGAAGTTTCTAGAATTTTCCAGAATTACCTAGAGCTTTCAAGAAACTTTTAGAACTTTCTAGAACGTTCTCGGACTGTCCAATAGTAGTCATACAATTATAAAAGCACAGGTGACTCGAACCAACATTTCGGTTTATGTTATTTTTTTGATTTGATTTAGATGGCATCAAGAGGTTGCTTGCACCCAGCAGATGCATTTTGCTACGTCTGTGAACAATTTATAAAGACAAGAGCAAGAAAGTATTCCATGAAAGCATGTCGTAAGATGTGCGAGGCCTACAAGGCATACTTCGGCATGCCTGTCGGGGATCAAGACAAGCCCTGGGCACCTCATTTCACATGCGAATATTGCAAGAAAACTCTTGAAGGTTGGTACAGGGGAGAAAAGAGAGCCATGAAGTTTGCTATCCCGCGAATTTGGCGGCAACCGACTGACCACTCAAGCAACTGCTACTTCTGCATGGTGGATCCTACCAAACGTCGCACTGGCAAGAATGCGCCTCAAATCGTTTATCCAGACATTCCTTCTTCCATTGCCCCAGTACCACACTGCCCCAAGCTGCCCGTTCCCACTCCTCCGAAGAGGGATCAGCCATCTTCAGGAGACAGCAGCAAGTCAGACAGTGAGGAAGATATTGCAGATCCTGATTGCGGTTTCACAGATGCGGCTGAGGAGAGAAGGCCATACTTCCCTAACCAGAAAGACATCAACGATCTCATCAGAGACCTTGGTCTTACCAAGTCCAATGCTGAGCTTCTGACATCCAGGCTCAAGCAGTAGAACTTGTTGGATGAAAGCGTGCAAGTCACAAAGCAGAGAAAGCATCTAGAAAGCCTACTCAAATCTAGAAAACCTACTCATTTATGAACCTTTTTGAGTGGTTTTGACTGTCTTTGTCTATTTACTATGCAAGTGTTGTTCTTTATCAGACTGCATGAACGAAAAGATAAAAATTCCCTTGTTTTGTCACTATAAATACGAAATTTTCTGGGCTGTGGTCATAATATCAAAGTTTGTGCTGAATGTAGTCGTTTTTCCATAGGCTTTAGACATAAGCAGTTGAAATATAACTCTTGGAAGCCAGGAACAAAAATTGTGTTACATAGTGATAATTATTTAGTATGTGTGGGTCTAGGTCTGACTTTTTAAGTAATGGTTTAATGACTGACACTTTTAGTGCATCAGGTACTGTGCCATGCAATAATGAACTATTGATAATGTTTAGAATAGGCGCTGCAAGAACATCCATTGCACTTTTTACTAGTTTTGTTGGTACTGGATCTAGCACTGGCACTGGATGATGTAAAGTGTGTTCTACAACTGTGTTATACAAATTATTTTAGTCTATAAAAGCTCAAATTTCCTAATTAATATTAGGCATTTGTTGTAATGAATCATATGTCACTGCTCCCTCAGATCTGTTGAATAAAAGATTTCTATTGCAGGAGTCATATCAGTTGTTATTTAAGAATAATCTGCAACACAAGGCAGAAAAAAAGCTTTAAATTGTTTTTATAATAAATGGACCTATTATCACACAATTTCATCCATCATTTTCTTTTCTTAATCATCTTTTCCTGTACAGTTGTGCTAGGAGCATGAGTCTGTCCTGGCAGAAATAATTTAAGCACAGGAAATAACTCTGAATGTGGAGCGGTTCATTGCAGGGCATACTGACAGCCCACATTCATTTACAAAGAACTGATTTAGTTTTGCCAGTCAGCCTAACAACATGTCTGGGAATGTCAGGGGAAAACTGGAGGTTTCATGGGTAACTAGTTCAAAGTTATATCTATTCATCTGCATTTTAACCTGCTGTCTCCAATTCATGGGGGCTGATGCATCAGCACACATCCTAGTAGCATCATTTGTAAAGTGGAAACCATCCTGGCCAAGTATATTCTCAAAGATGGCAAATTGAACTAACATGCATGTTTTTGTAATATGGGAAGAGTGCACCAATGCAAAACTACGATCTTAAAATCCCGGTTACAAGGCTGAGAAAGAATGATTAACCTCCAGGTAATCCAATATGTCAACTCTTGATTAACCCTTAATCATCCTCATGTCATGCTTTAGGATCATCCTATTGCACAGCTTCATAAATTGCTTTGTGCTTCATGCTATATTAAATTCCAGTATTCTTTTGAAAGATCTGTGAAGTTTGGGACATTGTACAATAACAATCTCAATGTACAGTACATTTAAATTATCATTGCTATCAAAAGAACAAAAACTCATAACAATTTTAACATATTGGATTAGCGCTTCTACCTAATGACAAACCTTGCATCAAATCCTGACCCATTCGCTCTTTATAAAGTTTACATGTCCTCCCTATTGCATGAAGGTCTCATATATTGACCCTCACATTCCAGTGACTTGCATGTAAGGTAATTATTTGGTCATTGCTAATTTGAAGGAGTATAAGTGTGTAAGGATGGCAATCTGCCGAGGTGTAGTGCCAGATCCCTTTCAAAATGTCAAGGAAAAGGAAGGCTTAGGAATGGATGGATGACTTCAGATACCAGATACATTTTAAATGATACATTTAGTGTTTTTCAAGTAGAAGTAATTTCTGCACAAGCATGGTATACTGTATATGCATTTGCTACACAAAATGTTGACCTAAAGTTAAGCATTTTCTATAAATTTTAAAAAATACATAGTCAGTCCTGCCATTTTTTAATATAATCTATGGGGCATGGAACGCCCTGGAACAAAATCCTGACAACTTACCAAATACATCCATTATTCAAGCCAAGGATGTTTTTGAGAATTGATCTGCATCTTGAGATTACACACACATTGTAAAAGAGCTTACACACGTCATTTTCAAACAAAAAATAACCACCAATATTATAAGATTCAGCCATTTTAAAAGAAGGCCAGTCTTGTAAGCCTCAGTTCTAAGTAGCTACTGTATATGGAACTTCAGCACTTCCATCTCCTTTCCTTAGATATACATACTTGAACCAGTGCCCTCTGTGTTTGGCTCACTACCCCAATCAGGTACAGTGGTAAATTTAAATAATAAAAGATTTTAACAACATAAAGGACAGAACAACACATAGGTAATAACATAATATAAATAATACAAACATAGTTCTCCCTAACTATAACCAAAATAAGAATTTATATTATATTCTTCAATAGTCTTGGACTTATCTATAAAGAATTAAAAACAAGTCCATAAACACTGATCAACCACAACATTACAACCACTGACAGCAGAAATGAATAACATTGAATATTCCGTTACAAAGGTACCTTTCAAGGGGTGGGATATATTAGGCAGCAAGTGAATTGTCAGTTGTTAAAGGCATGAAAAACAGGCAAGTGAAAGCACCTGAGTGACTCTGACCCACAGAAATGTCTGAAAAATGTAATGTTTGCAAAGAGAGAAAAGTGTCAGAACATACAATGCATCACAGCTTGCTGAATAGCTGTAGACCACAATGCAAAAATCACTCAGGAGTGGTTTGAGGAACATAACAACAAGCTCAAGGTCCTGAAAAGTGTAATAAACACACATTTATTTATTTTTTAAATGCAATAAAACAAAAACTAATTTTATTCGTGGCCTCCAGCAAGTTGTTGTGCACAAAATTTAATTTTGCTGTTTTTTCCTTGTGTATTCAATGAGTACCAAATAAAGCAGTTTAATTTTATATCCCAATCTTCATTTGTTTAATATTATTCACTTAGTATTGCTAATACTGAAAATGAAGAACCTATTGGAATAAAAACCTGACTTAAAAACATATTGTGCTTATTACTAGAGACAGGTTATAGAAAATAGTAGCTCTTAGACATTTTTCTGTTTCGTATAAATGAGAGCTAATTGGCCAAAAAAGTCAAAGAGCTTCTCAAGATAAATTAAACACTGTTTTGAAATGTAAGTGTTTTACATATTATTTATTTGGTGAAAAAAGCACATAAAGCGAATGCTATAGGATAAAACTTACAATAAAGCATCCATTGTTGTGTTTTGAATGTCTATATTCTACAATGGAAACCACATCAAAATAGAAAAACACAAGAAGAAAAATAGGGTGAAGCCATATCTCCATCTCAGCTATTTCTCTCACTCTGTCTACTCACACGCATGCTAAAAAGTTATGGTCAAGCTACAGTAATCCCTCCTCGATCGCGGGGGTTGCATTCCAGACCCCCCCGCGATAGGTGAAAATCCACGAAGTAGAAACCATATGTTTGTATGGTTATTTTTATATATTTTAAGCCCTTATAAACTCTCCCATACTGTTAACATTATTAGAGCCCTCTAGACATGAAATAACACCCTTTAGTCAAAAGTTTAAACTGTGCTCCATGACAAGACAGAGATGACAGTTCTTTCTCACATTTAAAAGAATGCAAACATATCTTCTCTTCAAAGGAGCGCCGTCAGGAGCAGAGAATGTCAAAGATAGAGAGCGCGAGATAAGAAAAGCAAACAATCAAAAAATCAATACGTGCTTTTAAGTATGCCGAAGTACAGAAGCTCCACGATAAAGCGGCATTTTGTAGAGGAGCGTCCGTATCCTCGTATCCTCTGTGCAAACAGCCCCTCCGTCAGGCGCAGAGAATGTAAGAGAGGGTGAGAGACCAAGAAAAGCAAACAATCAAGCACGCGTGGGAAGCATATCATTGAGGAGTTTTAGTTAATATGTAATACATGCTCTGATTGGGTAGCTTCTAAGCCATCCGCCAGTAGCGTCCCTTGTATGAAATCAACTGGGCAAACAAACTGAGGAAGCATGTACCATAAATTAAAAGACCCATTGTCCGCAGATATCTGCGAACCAGCGAAAAATCCGTGATATATATTTAGATATGCTTACATTTAAAATCCGCGATAGAGTGAAGCCGCGAAAGTCGAAGCGCGATATAGCGAGGGATTACTGTATTGCTATTGCTACTGTGAATAATAAACAAATATGATCATTTACACAATAACAGTTGTTTATTTATTTTTATTATTATTGCTATATAATTTTACAATTTTACTACTATTTCATATTTTTTACTATTTTTGTATAGCACCTTTAGCTTTATTCAGTATTTGAAATGTAGTAAGAGGAGTGCCTAAACATTTTACATTTTCTGTGTTTCAGTTACAATTATCAAATGTCTGCTTCTCCTTCTAGAGCCATATTTGCTTTGCAAAACTATTGCACAATCCATTGTCTACCACAGTGCTTCCCAACCCCTGGTCCATGTACCACTACCTGTCCAGAGAACATTTTTGCCAATCTGCAGACTGGTACCAGAGTGTAAAATATTTTTGCCAGACTGCAAAAAACAATGACTTTGCAGGTCATGTTTTTTTTAGCCAAAGTGATCACTTTCAGGTAACATTTTCAACAAAAAAATACATCATGTCCACCCTGGACACTCGAAACTCCAAGGGGAAAGAGTAAATATTGATGGTGAAATCGATGCTGTATTAAAAATCATATATGCATAAAAAGAGAGTACAGTACTGGCAATTATGTATTTCCACTTCAGGCACTGATTGGTCAAAATATGATGCAGAGTAAATTTTAATAATTTTATAAAAATTATAATAAATAATAATAATTTTATTATCCATCCATTCATTATCCAACCCGCTATATCCTAACTACAGGGTCACAGGGGTCTGCTGGAGCCAATCTCAGCCAACACAGGGTGCAAGGCAGGAAACAAATCCCAGGCAGGGCGCCAGCCCACCACAGGGCGCACACACACACACTCACATACCAAGCACACACTAGGGACAATTTAGAAACACCAATGCACCTAACCTGCATGTCTTTGGACTGTGAGAGGAAACCGGAGCACTAGGAGGAAACCCACGCAGACATGGGGAGAACATGCAAACTCCACGCAGGGAGGACCCGGGAAGCGAACCCGGGTCTCCTAATTGCAAGGCAGCAGCGCTACCCACTGTGCCACTGTGTCACCCTTTTTATTATATTTTTTGAAGATATTTTGTTAGTTTTGTATCAGTCCACAAGTCAAAAAAGGCTGAAAACTCTAGCACATGTGCAGAGAAGTAATCAGTGATAAAGGTAGTTAAAAATGTATTTCCACCTTTTTGGATCACTCAGGGGATGCAGGCTGACTTGTTTCTCACTCACGGCTCTAAAAGTTGGTGTCATTTATGTAGAAAAATGAGACGTGTAGCAAATACTTCTAGTTTTCCTATTGTTGTGACTTGTGTGTCCCAAAGCATGTAAGTCCCAAAAGCACTTTTAAAAATGCGCACTAGAGAGGGAAATCCTGTCAAAGCCCCCTAATAGCCACAAAAAGGGTCTTGCAGAATCTTTATAAAATAAAAGATTAATATCACAAAAATGCTCTTCAATAACAATGAAGCTCTATGGAGCACATATGCAAAACAATTTGCCCTAAACAATCTGATTCAATCAAAGTTCAATACAGTAAGCCAAAAATGAAATAAAAAACAGCATGAAGTCAACCAAATGCTGAGAAGTACAATAGAACACAAAGCACAAGAACTCAAAATTCCCTAGTAGACTGAAAATGAACCGCAAGGAACTGTGGCGATCTATCTAGATTTATAGTGTGGAGGGCAATATCTGCTGGTGATTGGCGGGTGGCCCCTCCTCTTGGGTGGGACAAACCACAAAACACACGGAACATAACAAGAGAGCTTACATGCATGGGCAAAATGAAAAATAAAGAATGATACACATACTCAAAATAAATAAAAGAATTAAGAATGAACAAAAGTGACATAAAACATGCATTTGAACCCCAGCTAGGGGAGGAACACTGCCTGATATAAAACACTTATGAGGGTGTTAAAATAATGTTAAAATGAACAATTAGAAAAAAAAAAAAATTTAGACAACCATCCATCCTTTATCCAACCCACTATATCCTAACTACAGGGTCACGGGGGTCCGCTGGAGCCAATCCCATCCAACATAGTGCGCAAGGCAGGAAACAAACCCTGGGCAGGGCGCCAGCCCACTGCAGTTTTTAGACAACCATTGTATGGAAAAAATAATAGTAATAATAATAATAATAATAATAATACATTTTTATGGATTTAAACACCTGTAAGATGCTAGGGGTTACTGTTGCCCCTTTAACCCCAACAGACAGACACTCAAGACACAAAGTAAAAGCAATAAGAAGCATTTTAATCCTTTTCTTCTTATTAATAGTGCCCAAAGCACCACAACCACAATATCACAGGCAATAAACACAATCAATAGAAATATATTTCTTTATCTTCTCCTCCACACGTCCCAGCAAGCTTTTTCCACCTCCGCCTGACTCTGGCTCGCTTGCTGGGTCTTCAGCAGTCCTTTATATAGTGCCTGACATGAAAGTGCTTCTGTTCTTCCTCCCACGTGACTTCCCACCACTTCTGGGTAAGATAGAGAACTCAAGTTCTTTAATCAGAAGTACTTTGGGGCTTCCGTCTGCATGATCCATTAGTACTTAGGGACAAGAATAACTCCTCAGGTCCTTCGACAGCTCCCCCTGGTGGCACCCACAGCACACAACAGGGCTGAGAAACCGAACTCCAAGTCCCAGGATGCCCTGCGGGAATCTGGGGCACCACCAGGGAAGCTGCCATCTGGCGTTTTGGGGTAGGCAGTGTTGACAAGTAGCTGCCTTCCCCATCCTTCCATTTTAGGGGCATCCCAGCCAGGTTCAGCTGTTGGCCTTCTATCACACACCTAAGCCATCAAGAACTGGGAGCCTTATGGAAAGTACAAGTGCCTTGGCATGAAAGAAAATATTGATACAGTATATACAGCACACTTTAATGTAAGAGAAGGCAAATATTCACATGCAGATGCAAATATTTAAAGCAGAATTGGATCCAAGAATTAAATTAAATTTTAAAAATGCATGTTGTTTGGCCCCTAGCCAGATTTTTAACAGCTATTATCTGAACTGCTGTGCCAGTTCAAGTTTATAGCAGATCCACCATACTAAAGCTAATGCCTGAGATTAACAAGATAATCTGAAATATGACAAAGCTTCCAACCTAGAGTGGGAATTTATGATACAAAAGTTGATGTACACATTTGTTTATGTTATGCTGTTTGGTACCACAAAAATCAGACCTGAATACTAAGCTTGCTTGAGAATCTCAAAGTAGACCTCACAAACACAAAGTGGGCCTAGTCCTGTAACTCAAATGTCAGGCTTGCAGCCTAAACACTCACAAGGGCCCTGTTTTGTCATGCAATCACACCATGATCTGTCCAAGTCCTGACATTTACACTATCTTAACTGCTAATGGCCAGCTTCCAGTTGCCAGCAATGAACATCTAGAAAAAATTGCCCCCAGAAGCAGCTTCCTAACATCATAAAAGAATAAAAGAGTTTTTCTACTGCTCCTGGCAGCAGTTATCACAGTGCAAATGTGCAGACTAGGAAAGACTGTTGTGTGATTCCATGATAAAACAGGCCCAGAGTCTGGTAATCTGAAAATAGGGAGGGGAGCCGTAATGCCAATGGGCTAAAGAGTTAAAACAGAGTCTCTAAATGATCATAACAAAGTTTACATGAAAAAAATGGGCAGTTAACACAACAAAATGTTAATTAATTGCAAACAAAATCCAGATCCACAAGACAAAATCATTATTGAAGGGCAGACCAAAAATATCCAAGAAACCAAAAGAATCAGAAAGAACAACAAAACCAAATGCCTCAGTAAAGAACTAAGACCTCTCAGCCCATTTCAAAGGATGAAGGTGGTCCCTCAGTGGCATCAAAATACATAGGACAATTCATAGAAGATAAAGAATCAATATCACATAACAATAGAAAGTAATAAATAAAGACGGCAAATCTCACTAAGAGACCATGAAATACACACTGAAAGAATACAAAAATATTATTTGGTAACATACATTGCAACAGATAACAAAATAAATGAATGAAAAGAAAAGGAACTAGGGCAAAGAATGAAACCCTGGGTAACCTTAAGGCTGTTAATTTTTAAGCCAGCGTTCCTCCCCTGGTTTATGTTTAAATTTCTTTGTTTTTTGTCTTTTTTGTTCATTGTTGATGTACAGTATTCCTTTATTAAAATTGTTTCTGTTATTATTGTTATTTTTAATATTTGTCTTATGTATTCCCTACTGATTTTATTTTATTCAGCTATTATTTTGCTTCCATGTAGTTAGTCATGTTCTGTTATGTTCCTTTTATATTGTTGGTGGGACCCCAAGGGGGCAAGACCTCTCCTATCATCACTGCTAGGAACCCAGTCCAAAAAAACAGACTGGGAAGCAAATTTTGTAGTTCATTAAATAAGTTCTTTGGGAACATTTGTGAATATTTTTTTGTTCATTAGATTTACTGTTTTTTGTTGACTTTTTTAAAAGAAACTCTTTTATAAAGATACTTTGTTTGCCATGGGTTTACAGTCATCCTTTCTCTTGCGGCATTTGGGATTGCTTGGGTTGACACAACTTTTGGGTAAGCCAGTAAGGATTCTGATCTCTTTAAGTGGGTCTTCTTGTAGGCCTTAAAAACCTAATCATCAGTTTTAGTGACTGCATGCAGCTAAGCAAAGACAAGTTCAGTGGACAATACATGATTCTGCGGCTCATATCCTAGGAAATTCCCCATCTTTGTGTGATTTTTCTCTGGTTACTCGTGTTTTCTTCCCATATGACCAATGACATGTGAGCTACTCTAAGTGCTGACCCTAGACTGGCTTTGAATGAGAGAGCACTGTAACAGAGTGCTGCCCGGTCAAAGGCTGGTTCCTGCCTTGCACCCAATGCTGCTAAAATAAATGGAGGCTTCTTGTAACTCTAATACTAGATTAAGTGAGGTCATTATGAATGAACAGTTATTTGTGAGAATGGACTCTTTCTTTGAATAATCTGTTTCATCATGTTAGACTAATTGGTGACTGTGGCTTGGTATGAGTAAGCTTAATAATGTGGAAAAACATTATGTTGTTTAGAACTGTTTATGTTAATCTTCAGCTCCCTGTGATTATCTGATGGGAAAACTCAGTTAAAACAATGGATGGAGGGTAGATGAAAGCAATAGAATGCATAACTAGAGACATTTATCATGGAGAATGCTCTTGCATGCCTTTAAAATCATATCTGATAATCAGCAAAGTTAATGAGTCTTGGAATGTTACATTATGCAGTAAGAATAGGTTGAGAGAACTTAAATGGAAATGTGGTGCTTGAGAGACTGATTTATTTCACCATATAGAATTATTTGTTCATCCAAAACAATACACAGCCACAGTTTTAGACTTACACTGTGTAATAAACATGTCTTGTATAACGCACAGTTGCATAAAGCTGTTGTTAAAACTAGTTGGGCTTGTAATTGGCCTTCATCCTTTAAGGTACTCTTACTGCAGAAAGGGAAAATCTTACCAAAAATCAGCTCAATTGAGTAAATTCAAAAGGCTGTTCAATGAGGATCGTAATGGAAACTCTGAAAACCAAAAGGATGTGCCAAATACAAGGGATTACCCAAACATTACTGGAGTTATTAAAAAATATTGTGAAACTTACATCAATGTCAAAATACTCTACTTGAAATGCAATACATTATTTTCTGTACTTATCTACTGTTACTGTCTCTGAAGGCTACTGTGGTTTTTCCAGGTTTCTTCAATGGTGGCAAATCTTCTTTTCATCAGTCTCATTTTTAATCTTAGGAACAAAAAAAAAGTCACAGGAAGTGAGATCTGATGAAGAAATCTTATAGTATATATAATAGCAAGGTGGGGATGGGCACAGTGGGCCTTGACTGGACCCAACTTGGTGTCTTCTGTGAGGAGCTTTCTTCTTTTGCATTCATGTGTGTTTCTTTTTTCAAATATTGTCTCAAGCAGTGCAAGCATCAGTAGGCTTTGCACCCTAGGAATCAAGTTACCCAAACTATTCTATAACATTTCAGTAATTATTTACCACTCTGATGCTGATCTTTCTGATCATAAAATAGGTCATTACAATAGCAATTGACAAGAAGAATTCATAATTAATTGAAGCATTATGGTATTTGAGGGTTCCTCTAAAGTGCCTCTTTCTCTTGCACAATTTGGCTGAAAAACTAATCAGCACATCGTCATCTAATAACAGGCTCAAGTTTTGAGTTTGGTATTTTTCCGTCCTGCCATTTTAGCTCTAGATTGTACTCAAGAAACTGTGACACAAAGACCCACACAAAAAGACAGACACAGACCCATCATCGTGGTATCAATGTTTTTGAGATCGGGGACCCTAAAATGCCAAGGTCTGTCAAAAACCTGAGATCAAAGTTTTTCACAATCTAAAGCTTTTGCTCCTCCCCCATAGACGATAGGTTAGGGTGGGGAAGGGCACAAAGCAAAAACGTTAGTCATGCTGTAGTTGTAGGTGCGTGAATCTGTTCCTTAGCTCAATTGTAGGCCTTTTTACTGTCCGCATGGAGCTTACAGAGGTGTGCAGTGTAGGATGACTGGTCCTAAATTAACCTGCTATGACTTTATGTGAGTTTTCTCTGTAATTTACTGGTACCCCATCCTGGTTTGCAACCAGTACTTCCAAGATAGGCTCTGGGCCACTGCAACCATAAAACTAAATTAAACAGGTCCAGAAAAATGGATGGATGCAATTATTGTACTGAGCTTTGCACTTGCTATATTTATTTCCATGTGCCTGCCTTCTTTTGATCTCCAGCATGGTTTTTCTCAGCTATATATTGAATAAATAGTTTAAGCAGGTTTTTTTTTTTTATCTTTAGCTGAATGTCAAAGCATCTCTTCAATCAATGAGATTATTCAGAATATTTGTTGGGCTTATGTTCCTTCCTGACTGCCATAAACTCAATGTTATACTGATGTTTTGTTAAATGAAAATCTCCTTAAAAACACTGGGACAGGGACTCAGATGACAGATTGAAAATGATCGGGGTCACCTTCGCCACTCTTTTTCACAGTCATTATCTCCTCTGTTACCATCAGGCTGCAACATTTCATCAAGGAGTTGTTGAAGGGCTGCATCAGAGTGCTTCTGTAAAAGAAGAAAAGGTAAAGGTTATTCCAACACAGAAAAGAAAAGAAAAGACACAACACACCTGTTGAATGCTATTTTGTTCCTTATCTTTTATTTTATTTTTGCAGTGAGGGAATAACCTTTATCTTTATTTTATCAAGAAAGCATGTTAGACTAAATAGTGAATCAAAAATAGTAAAATGTGAGTCCCCTACGATGGAGTGACCCCTTGACCCTTGATAGGATTAAACTAATAGATGGATGAATGACAGGATGTCATCACATTCTTGATAATATTGCTGCAAAGTGAAATGCAGACATGCCAAATTATGGGTAAGTTCTATTTGCAGCTGACAGTGCCATGGGAAATTCTGTAAGCCTGGATAAATGTCATTTTTGCCCACACCATTCTTTTACATTGAAAAGGTTAGTTACCATTAATATAAACATGAAAGCTCTTTTATATGTATGGTTTTTCACCACGCAGTCAAATGTAACTGAATTATAACCTTTCCAAGGTAACTGTGGATCGAAAGACAATTTTGCAGTTTTGCAGGTGGACGGGGATGACAGACAACAATGACAGGGCAAACCGAACCTCTAAGGAAAATTCTAGTGCTGGACCTCAGTGGTAAATGATAGCCTGTCAAGGACTTGGACATGGGTGTCACTTACAGTACAGACTCACTAACGAAAAGTGTGGCGTACCAACAAAGTGAGATTTTACATATAAGAAACTCCTGCACTTTCTTGAGGAAAAAAAGTTAGCTGATCATTGACAGTCAAGCAGATATATTTCATACAACAAGAGCAAATGTGGCAATGAGCTAAGGATCTGGTATCTGGTAGGTTGCTGGTTCAAATCCTGTTACTGCCAGAAGAGATCCTACTCTGTTGGGCCCTTGAACAAGACCCTTAGCCTTCAAATTGATACAGGGGCTCTGTAAAATGGCTGACTCTGCGCTGTGACCTCCAAAGGTCATGCAAAAAGACAGTTTACCATCAGAGATTAATAATGTATACCAAATACCAAAAACAAATAAAAATAAAACAAAACACAAGCCTAATGTAAAAGCTCAAAGACTGTAACTGTTATGAATAGCATCATAAAGTGTAATGAACACTGAGAGATATATCAAACATAAAGTATGCTCTCCTTCTATAAGTCAGTCAGTCAGTCATTATCCAACCCGCTATATCCTAACACATGGTCACGGGGGTCTGCTGGAGCCAATCCCAGCCAGCACAGTGCGTAAAGCAGGAACAAATTCCCAGACAGGGTGCCAGCCCACTGGCAGCCTTCTATGAGTGGGACCCAAAACTTCCTGGAAATCAATCAAAAACATCGAAGTAGGGTATAGTTATGGAATATGTCACTTGGTTTTGTATCGAGTGTGTATTTCTGGCGCTTTTTTTGCAAGTGTACAAGTGATTATTTTTTCTCCAGGTCACAATGCCAGATTTTCAGGACAGACTAATAATCAGAATCATTACATTGAACTACTGAGGCATTTATGGGAAAGCATCAGGAAAAACCTCCAAAAAAGTGGTGCATCCAAAAGTAGGTTTTGCTCAGTGACAACATACCTGCACACACTGCATTGTCAGTCAAGGAGTTTTTGACAAAAAACAATGTGTTCTTTTGCTTTGCACCCCCTATATTTATCAGATCACTCTCTGGATTACTTTTTTGCTCCTTAAAATAAAGAGTGAAAGGAAGAAGACTTGCTATCATGAAGAAAACCCAGGGAAAAAAACACAGAACGCTTTAGACCTGGTAACAATAGATGAGCACATGAAATGTTTCTAGGAATGAGAGAAGTGCTGGGACAAATGTATTGCATCTCAAGAAGAGTATTTCGAAGGTGACTACAAGGGAGTTTTCTGTAACTTTTACAACAAAGTTTTTTTTAACATTTCTGGGAATTCTTGGGTCTCCTTCTTGTACATGTATCCATGACATCTGACCTCAAGACAAACTGTTGCCTCCAGTCCTTAAGACGACAGGAACTGGACAAATAGGAAGTATCACTGCTGCTTTGTACTGATGGTTCTAAAGGTTATACTGAGAATAAAAGCGTGTTTTGGGTCATGTTTTGTTTTAATAATTTTCTTTCCCCAAATTGACAGGATGAACATGTAAAAGAATAACCTGATTGTATTAAACTTGCAGCTGCTGGCCTCGCCACACAGCAGCTTTAAACTGTTTGTGTGTTGTCACACACTTTCACTTCCTCTTCCACAGACAGTCTTAGAGAGAGAGCTGCATTGACAAACTCGTACACAACACAAATATTTACACAGATAACTAGCTAATAGACCAGAAATCTTTTTGAAGCGCATAATGGACAATTGTGGATTTTTCAAGTTGGTTATTTCTTCGCTTGCTATGCAGTGTATTAATTTTCCACATAACTTTGTGTACTAAGTGAATGTAGTGGGAAGTCAAGCAAAATGACACCTTTTATTGGCTAACTAAAAAGATTACAATATGGAAGCTTTCAAGGCAACTCAGGCAAGATGTAATATAATATGTGTTTATATAGACACTAGGACAAATAAAAACATTGGAAAACCTTTAAATGAGACATCTGAAATGTAAAAAATGAATAGACTTCTCCAGACTAAGATTCATTTAGCAAGAGAGGAGAACAATGTATTGGTCAAGATCTGTTGATAAGATAACTGTCCAACAAAGCCTTTTGAAGTTTCTGATGAGTTTTTCAATATACTGTACAGCAGTGTGGATCTGTAGTCAGGTTGTCTGTGTCAGTCCGAGAGATGCAAACAGTCCTCATATCTGGCCATAAAACTCTTGTCTCTATTTAAACAATGTTGTAATGTGTTAAATCTTAGCATGAGTTTGACTTCCCATTCTTTTAAGTGAAGCATTTTTTGTAAACCTAAAAAAATACATACTCTGCTCCTTTATTTTAAAATACTTGTCAAGGTGCAAATATAAATATAAATGCTTTAAAACTTAACAAATACATCAATTTTTCCAAGTCAAGAAAAAAAATTTACTTACTCTTTAAAAGTAGCTATACTAAATAATATTTCTAGAACAATTTTTGGAACAAAACTTAGAAGAGGAAATATAATCCTTAAATATGTGGCTTAATTTGTTTATTGTTCAGCATTTTTGGACACATGACTATATTCATCATCCATAATCCTTGTGTTATGAATATATATATATATATTTTTTTTTGTTCAAAAAGCAGATTATTTGCTGTAAATTGTTCTGTCACCTTCCTAGTCTACCAGACAAAAACAATGAAAAAAATGTATGTGACCTTTTGCTTGGATTTGTGACCCTTGTTCATAATGTGTAGTTCATTTCCTTTTCCACACTCTCAAGCAAAATTGGGGAATAACCAAGCAGCCATTCTTATAAAAACATTAGAAGATAAGCCCAACAACCTCACCCACCCTATTTACCCAGAGATTCTCCAAAATAGCATCCAGTTGACATGTGAAGGTCCCTAAAGTCCTATTCTATATCACACTACTTGATAATTTACTCAATGTGTCCATGTTTCTTTATGTGGAACAAGAACTTTCAAACATTCCTTCAAAATCTGCCTTTAACAAGTTTCCAACCCTTCTTGGTGAAGAATTTATTTTATAGTTGTCAGCACCTGAGCTCATTTCGGTGGAACAGCTGTCATCTCCCACAAATGCAAGTCTCCTAGGGGCCAACCTCTCCAAAGACAGTTTCCAAAATGTCCAACATCATACAAGACTTGCATCATATTGGACTAATGATTAAAATTTGTTTGAAGATAGTTAAGTGACTTTCAAAGTTAAATACAAATGAATTATGCGTTTAACTAAGTACAGCACCTATTCAATAACTACTGACCATCTACAGGGTGGTCCAGATCTAATTATGCAGATCCAGATCGTCTGGACGACTTTGATTTATGCGGGGACGATTCCAGCTCGGCGTGATGACTTCATGTTGTCAGTTCGCACACTTCTCGATGGTCCAGGATTTATCGGGTGATTCTCTATGTAATAAACTTAATAAGTTATAACATAATGAAAATTACATAATTAGATCTGGACCACCCTATACAATATCTGTACGTCTCTGTATATGCTGGTTGTGATACACTCACTACTAAATACTTTCTTCACTCTGCTACTGATGCATGTTAAGATGACTGCTGAATGTCTTTTGTCTTTTGCTAGACTGCCCCTTTAATCCTGTCTGTTTGCTTAAGAAATGTTTTTTTTCCTGTAATTCTAAATCAGCTCATCTATGAATACTGAAACAACTTAAATACCCTTGTAAGGGACAGCTAGCAGCTCAGCCCAGCAGGGATGCCCTGAGGATGGAAGGACGGGGGAAGGCAGTTACGTCTGGACACTACCTCCCCCAAAGCGCTAAATGGCAGCTTCCTTACAGCTTAATGATGCCCCAGATTCCTGCAGGGCATCATGGATTTTGAAGTTTGGTATTGCAGCCCTACTGGGTATCATGGGGACACTGTGAGAAGACCTTGGGACTCTTTTTTCCTACATAGAGCGGAAATACTGTCAAGTCATGAGGACGGGAGTCCAGAAGTACTTCCGGGATAACGAGAAACTCAAGTTCTCCATCTGAACCGGAAGTGCTGACAAGTCACGTGGACAGAAGGATGGAAGATGTGGTGTTTTGGGCATTATTTAAAGAAGAGAAATATTAAACGTCTTCTTGATGCTTTTGACCTGTGTCCTGAGTGTCTGTCTGTTAGGTTTGAAGGGGCAACAACGACCCCTAGCGTTCACACCCTCCTTTATAAATGCTTCACCTTCTTCCCAGCGCCAAGACTTGTCGGCTTGCACATGATGTGCCTGATGTAACTAGTATTCCTTTACTTCCCTCTTTACCGGGGAACCCACACACTTATTTACTATTAACAGATATAAAGCCAACTAATTTTTACTTACTGTCTTTTTGCTTTTTAACCTCATGTGCTCCCAAGATGTACACATCCTTCACTTACAATGTGACTTTGCTCCTGGGCAGCGGGAAAAAAAATGACTAAATGACCTTTCTAAATGACAAAATAATTGTGAAAGGGTACTGTCCAGTCCCTTAGTGTATGAGTATTTATTTAATAAGTTCAGAAAGAGTAATTATTACAGCCGTCAGTATTGTCACTCTAGCCCTTTCCTCTAAAATTTATTTTAGTTAAGTTTCATGCACAAGCAACATGCAGCACCCAACTCTCAGCATAATCAAAGAGCAAGGATTACATCCACATGCAGTGCATGGACTGTACAGTGATCCTCCGCTATATGGTGGTTCAGCTATCGCGCCCCCGCTATATTGCGGATTTTTCTGTGGAACATATCTAACATTTAAGCAAAACAGTAAATCATTAAATATACGTACATTGTACACTACAGTAGACAAAGAGTTTCGCGTTACAGTACCCAGATGATTTTTTTACAAAGCCCGTTATTGGCTGAAAGAGGAGACTCAACCAATCAGAGTGGGGTTTTCATTCTCTTGGGCTCTGATTGGCTGTAGCTAACATATTGTAATATCACAAGAACAGTGAGCGTGGGTCCCTGACACATCTCAGTTCTCTGCGTATTGCGTACCTTGCTTGTGGTCCGATTGTTGTGAACAAACTTTTTGTGAACTTTTCATTTTCTTTTAAGCCCTACGATGGCTCCCAAGCGTCCCACATCTTCTAAGCCTTCTGGTAATAGTGAGTCTAAGTGCCAGAAGAAGACCTTGACCATTCAGGAGAAGGTAAAACTCCTGGATATGCTTAAGGAAGGAAAGCGTTATGCAGACGTCATTCGCCATTACAACTTGAATGAATCAACGGTACGCTACATTATATTATTATTATTATTATTATTATTATTATTATTATTATGTTACTCATATCCTTAGCCCGACATCCACATATCATATGTGTTTACAAAATGTGTTTTAATAAGTTTACATGCGTTTAAAGCGTGTGGGAGGTGTATTTTAAGGCTTAAACTATAAAAAAAATGTTTATTTATATGGTCTTTCTATATCACGGATTTTCACTACCACTGATGGGCCTGGAACGTAACTTCTGTGATAGGCGGGGATCACTGTATCTCAGCAAAACTCCAATAGTCAAAACAAAAATTCTAGCATGACTGGTGAGAGTAATTGCACTGTTCACAACTCTTGGTTTAACAAAAAAAAAAATATGAAACACCCTCACCCTCACTGCCGTATTTTTGGAGATGCAGATTGGTGCATTTACAAGCTTGTTGATACATGAGAAGCTCTCATGTAGAGCTAGCAACACATGTAAAAATAAATATATGGACCTAGTCACTGGGGCATTGACTTAGGACAAATATATATTTCTGAAGAGGTAATCCTAGGATTTTTGTATCCTATAATAAGAACCACAAGCAGAAAAACAGGTCTCAACTTAAGAGGTCTGAGACATGACGTGATTTAAGGAATTAAGGTGGGTGCGATTTGATGCTGTTCCAGGTGAGCCAACATGCAAGGCCCACAAGTGTCAATTTTAGTGCTACTATTTTTGCATGATGTTGTTGTGATTTGCCTCACAACATTTTTAAGTTATCCTTTTGTGCGTTTTTGGAGTCAAGGGATTCCGAGGTTTCATTTGTTTTGTTTTTTTTTATTTTTTGTGTATTTGTAATTTTTGTTATAAAATTTTGAATTCTATCTTCCAAGACACCCCATTGGTTGTGTACAGAAGTAGGCATTTTGTACTTTTCTGTTGTGCAGTTCACAGGCCTAATGCCCATCGGTATGAGTTACGTGAAGTCATTGCTTGACAGAATAAAGATTGGCCTCATGCATTTCTGAATCATTTGAGTCTACAGATACTCATAAAGAACTTTGTGTGTGGCTTATTCTATTAATTTCATCTTCTGGTTTTATTTCTTATTTGTTACCTGACTTCAATTCTCATCTCTATGTTTTGGTTTAATAAGTTATCTATCTAACCTTTCTGGCTCTCGACCCTCTTGCTGCATCTTTTCTGTCACTTATGTTTGCCTTGCATTTTGGGCTTTGTTTAATTATTTGTATTTTGCTGTACCAGTATACACTACTGCTTGGATACCTTACTGCCCATTATTCCTTAAATAAAACTTATTTATGACTGCTTTTTTCCATGCTGTCATTACAGATGTGCTTGACAGTACCTGATGAGAATGAAAAAGATTGTTACACTCCCAGTTTGAGGACAGAGACTGTGGTACTTGTATCAAATAATAAACAAATGCAAGCAGTTTAGTTCACAGTTGTAGTTCATGTTTGGCGAGAAGGAGGGGATGTCAAGGAGGCTGGACCACAACATCAGACTTTCAAGAGCTGATTTCAGTCAATGAAACTTGTTTTGTCCTAGACTGAATGGTTTTGTATATTTTTTCTGTGTGACATGGACATAACTGTTGTAACGGACAGATGGGACCTCTACCCAGCTAGGATGCCTGTATAAAGGAAGGACCGAGGGAAAGAGCCTGCATTACCTCCCCCGGAATGGCAGAGGGCAGTCTGCATAAGGCTGTTTGGGCTATTAGCATCTCAAGGCATAGTTAACACTTATTAAAACTAGAGTTTAGGTATGGTCTGTGTAGAAATTACTCAGACTATATTGTGCATCACTGTCCTGGCAATGTTTATTTGCATTTACAATATGTCACCATGGGTTCCTTGCTCCAGTCACGACCAGCCACAGATGTTACAGGTTTCAGTTCAGACTCCTTACTTAATTAGGTTAATACAGTAATTAATTAAAAATCTTAAATTTAATTATGTGTGTTGTTCCTGAATTTGTATTATATTCTTTCTGTGTATTTTTTATTTCTTTGAAAATAAACAGTTTTAGCAGACTACATTGGACTAGTATTCCTCAATTTCATTCTCTTCTGTTTATTTATGCATTTTGCTGTTGGCTCACTTTCTATTTACATTGTTGTTAACTAAGAATTGGCTAAGTAAAAATGAATTAATTTAAATTTACAAGAAAATAATCCTGTAATGAAGTGAACTAGAAAATCATGCTACTGTACATTGAAAACAGTGACTACACACACAGTGGGATCAGTCTTTTAAATTATACAACATGTTCCATTAACAGTAGGAATCCAATTCTAATTAAGAAAATGATTGAAAGGAAACCCTACAGCCAACCAGGGACCCAGGTACAAAGTATGCGGGGCCCCAGGAAGGTCTGGGACATGTCATGTGTTTTAAAAATAACTTGGTGACTGTTGCTGGGTTTACAGTATTCTAGCAGCAGTCAGACAGCTCATCACATGCAGACAGATCGGCAGCTGTATGCAGATGTTTAACAGGGTGTAAGGTGCTGGGTGGTTGAGTTGGCAGCAGCCAGTCCAACCAAGAAGGCGAGCACATCCTTTGACAAGCCTTGAGAGGAACAAGAAAGTCATGTAATAGGAGCCACATGCAGACATTAGGGCTTTTCATGATGTCAATCATGTTAAAAAGTGTGATGGTGGATAGCAGAAAGGAGAAAACAATTGCTCACATCATGATGCCTAGAGTGTTTACCCTGTTCACCCTTGAAATTTCCTGCCTTTGCCTTAGAAGCCGTTAA
The DNA here is from genome assembly GCA_026402145.1 of Polypterus bichir lapradei. Taxonomy (NCBI): domain Eukaryota; kingdom Metazoa; phylum Chordata; class Cladistia; order Polypteriformes; family Polypteridae; genus Polypterus; species Polypterus bichir. The sequence goes on from JANRMT010062857.1 coordinate 3,062,702, forward strand.
CTAACTGAAGCTGAAGCACAATAGTACAAATTTGCCTTCTTCAGGGAATGACTAATAGGTTACAACCTACAGATGTCCTGCAGTAATTAAAGTAAATTAAGACTTGCAAGTTGAAGCAAACAGTTTGCACAAAGTGTCCCAACATCTGTTGATTACTTAAAAATGCTCTGTCTGTTTTAAAGCACAGTTGGAACAGACTGTGTTGCTACACCCTCTGAAGTCCTACTTGGACAATACTGTATATCAGTGATGATGGCAAGAAAATGGCAATTGACAAATGAAATGAGACAGAACATTATTGTCCTTAGAGATGTAGGCCTTTCATTTAGAGAAACTGCAAAACAGAATTAAAGTTTTATTGAGTACGGTGTCCTGTACAATCCAAAGGCAATTGGAGACTGGGAGAAACTCTCATAGGAAGAGATCTGGCAGACCCAAAATCACAACCCAATCAGAAGACATGTTTCTGAGGGTCACCAGCTTGCGTGATAGGTGCCTCATAGCACAACAGCTTCAAGGACAGCTTAACAGTGGTCGAAAAAAGCAAGTCTCAGTTTGTACTTTGAAAAGGAGATTTTGTGCTGCAGGTTTGACAGGGTGAGTGGCTATAAAAAAACATTCCTTAAAGGACAAAATAGGGCCTTGAAATAGTGGCTGTGGACTACTTCAGACTGGACAAAAGGTTTATGGACTGATAAATCAAAATTTTAAATCTTCAGTTGAACATCACATGGTGTTTGTACACCGTCGAGTTTGTGAAAGGATGGTTCCCGAGTGTGTGACACCAACTGTCAAACATCGAGGAGGAAGTGTGATGGTCTGGGGTTCTGTTGCTGGAGGCAGAGTTGGTGACTTGCAGAGAGAATGGCATTCTGAATTAATTACCACAGATTGGCTGTTATATTAGCTACTGGTATATTGGCTACTTTGATTAATCAACAATTTAAATGTAATTTTCCACACTTAATGATTCCTTGACCTTTTTTTAATTTGCCACTGTTTATTTGTTCTATGCCTTGATTGTATGAATCATTAAGACATTAAACTGTATGCATTTCCATTAAAACATGAAAAATTAGGTGTTCTAAAACTTTTGACCAGTAGTGTAAGTGCTGCTGTTAGCAAATAATCATTGTCAATCCACCCACTCTCTAGTGTGACTGTTGAAGAGACTAAGATGTCAACATGCTAAAAGTAGAGGTGAACAATGAGAAGGCAGTTACATCTCAAACAAGTGTTAGCTGCTGCCAGGCGCTCCTACAATTTCCTCCGCACAGTTTCCATGGAGATTATTTACTCAGGAAGCGCACAGAGCTGCATCAGATTGCCCTTGTGGCAACTGTTTTACATAGACAGAATCGACTGCATAGCAAGTAACAACATTTAAGTCGTCAGTGAATGAAAAGAAAAGATGGGTCAAACTGTAAAAATCCATTAAGCCCATGTCAATGGTCTGCTTAATTCAGACTCTTCGCTGCCCCTCTCATCTGCAACCTTGGCTCTGGTTTTTCTCTTTTTGTCAGAATGTAGTCCTGGTTGTTCTTTGTTATAAGTAACATTCTGTTATTAAGCTAATGTTTAT
>JANRMT010062857.1:3064683-3098258 GCA_026402145.1 Polypterus bichir lapradei
TCTTGAGCGATGTGGGGTTTTGGTAGCTTTCATTAACGAAAACAATTGCTCACAAAGGTAAGTGCTTCCAAACATAGACAGTACTCTTGATGCCAACTTATGGATCTGCACATACGAGGGTGGCAGGTAAGCATACAAGCCTGGCACACCAACTTCATTGTATTTTGCCATCAGAATAGAATCTGACTGCAGTTCAATCAATTCCATTTGGATATTCTCAGGCGCATTCTCCACTTTGTAAGAGTATGGTGATGTAAACACCACAAAGTCCTGTTCGTGTGAACTGAAATCGCGAAAACACTCACTGAATTCATTGCTCAGTAATTCATGTTGGAAAACAAATCCTCCAAAAATCTAATTTTACTTTACTAAGTTTACTTCAAAGTTTATATTGTAAAATAAGCCGATATGCAAAAAGCCCCCTGACCTACACTAATTATACAAACTCAAAATCATAAAAATCTGTTAACAAACAACTCAACAAACTTCTCACGTCCACTTCAGATCTTCAGCTGAAGTCTGCACTAACTGTTCGTTACAATACATAAAACTAGAACAAAAAAAGTGAAAATATGCGAGCTATTACTACTTGTGATGGTCAGTTCTGCCCAGTGGCCAGTCTCAGCAGCCCAGCCAGTAGTGTAGCCCACTGGTCCGCAACCTGTTTGACACCAAGGACCACTTTACTAGAAGCAAATTTTTCCAGGAATCTGTGGGCTGTTGGAGGTTGGAGTTTATGGGGTGATTATGGGCGGGTTCGTAGGGCAGTTTTATACACAATTTACATTACATTTCTATTATTATTAAGTTATAATTTAGTAATAGAAATTATACAGCTTACCATAATACAGAATCAGTAGAGCCCTGGGCTTGTTCTCCTGCAACCAAATGATCCCATCTGGGGAGGATGGAAGACAGTGACACGCGAAGTGTGTTGCTTATGTTCAGTATACTCCATAATCTCGTTTTGGTTGCTGTCACTGCAGAAAATGTGCATCACAAAGATAGGATGTTGGAAATGGAAGCAACTTCAATAGCTTCTTTCGCGTTATTTTAACCTTCTCTTGTCTACAAGTTATGCTGACGAGAATTTTTCTCAGCATTTCCTTGTGATGGTACATTTTCAGGGTGCGAATGATGCCCAAATGCAATGGCTGAAGCACTGCCGTGCAATTGGGAGGGAGGAATTCAACGTGAACATTATCCAAGTGCGGAAGCATGTTGTGGTCAGCACAGTTATCAATCAGAAGCCAAGTCATCCTTTTCTTCTTCTTCACATTGTGAGGTTTTCTTTTTGGATCTGGGATCCCCCCTACCCAACGGGAACGACACGCCGAAATGCGACCCGAAACGCTATTGCCGCGTGTGAGATTGTTTGTCCGGGTCCCAGGAGAGTTTAAAAACCTCATATATTATTGAATGAGTGCCACATTAATAGGAATGTTTCTTGAACAAGCATCACTGCAACCACATAAAAACGGCTTTTTCTGCGTCTTCAAATGCAGCAGTTCACATACGTTTGCAACCCGAGATTTTTCTTCTTTTTTGCATATAACAAGTATGCCGTTTCTATAGAAGGGTGATAATGAGTTAAATTCTAATGGATGTTTTTCAAATGTTGACGAGCAATAAGGAAAAGGTATCACTTAAAACCACACAAAACAAAAACATCAAAAAAACAGTACGAGGAAAGTTCGAAGAAAGAACATTTTTTACAATGTCTCTGTTTGGGGATCGTTGTGCAAATGTCCACAACTGAGCTGCGACCACAGAACTAACTGCTCTGTGGATGATTCATTCAAGCATTTCAAGATCACTTCGTTGTAATAAAAGTATCTGCTGCTGAATGTACTTCGTAGTAACGAGATTTCTGTGGACTCGTGTCATATGGGGAAACTGTCAGAAACATAAAAATACTTCTTTGTAATACTCTCTCACCTTGGCCTCTCCTCTTTCTGACCCGCCCGCCTAGCGTTCTGAAAAGTGTCCTCAGTAAAGGGGGCAACCTTTTTGCTGTAGCCCTTCACTGAGTGAGTCTCCGTTGCTGGCAGTTCTCTTCAGTTGTGACTTTGCGGCTGCAACTATACTTGCAGATGACGTTTCCGGTACTGTAGTGCCATGGGAAAATGTGCTTTTGTCAGAAGGCAGAAGTAAGAAAAGTCAATAAGTAATGCCGAAGATGCAGAATGATTCAATCACAAACGATAGTAATCATTTTGTACAAGTTTAGTACTAACTAGGATCTGTCATGAGGGCCACACAGATTTCTGTTGCGGGCCGCGTGTTTGACATGCCTGATCTAGATAGATAGATAGGTAGATAGATACTTTATTAATCCCAAGGGGAAATTCAAATAATCCAGCAGCAGATCTATGCAGTATAAATGGATGTATGAAACATGTACTGTATATATAGCATCTCTCCTTAGGGTTATATGGAAAAAATACATACATGAAGTACATTTGTAGCAGACTTATGTGTTTATGTATATATCTGTATCAATAACTATAGCTTCATGAATTCATAGAAACTCCTGTTCCCACTATCCCAAGATATGTGGATCAAGGATTCAACTCTCAGATACATATGGCTACACTAGTAACCTTCATAAGTGACATTTTAATTTCTAGTGACCATCAGTCCTTATACATAAACATATCTACATCCAGACTTATGTCTCTATGCATGCATATATATATATATATATATATATACAGCAAACAAAACATATTTACATTCCTTTGATCTTGGTTTAGAATGGGATCACTAGCCCTCTTGTAAGTCATGCAGATAGGAGATTCAGATATAATAACCTTAAGATCCGAGGACCTAGAAAATGGCAGAAAGCAAGACAAAAAGCATACTTACTGTATATCTAGATATATGTCTAGATCTACAGTAACATCTGCATTTTACCAATAAAGTATAGATAAATTCATGAAGAATGCTTTTTTGTACATATATACAGTTGCTTAAAGGCTGTGATGAGAAGTTATTCAGCCCAACAAGGTCATCCATCCTGTTCATTTAGGTTGTCCAAGATTACGTCAAGTGGGTATCTAAAGATTCCTAAAGCCCTGTTCTTCACCACACCCACTAGAATTGTTTTTCCATGTTTCTGCGATTCAGGAATGTAATTTGAAGTCAAGCAAAATGACACCTTTTATTGGCTAAGTAAAAAGATTACAATATGCAAGCTTCATGAGGCAACTCAGGCCCCTTCTTCAGGCAAGATGTGTCTTGAAAGCTTACATACTGTAACCTTTTATTTAGGCAATAAAAGGTGTCATTTTGCTTGACTTCTCATTACATCCATAATGGCTGACACGGTATAACACCATAGTACTATGATTCATGAAAAAAAACTTTCTAACATTTGTGCACAATCTGCCCTTAATAAGTTTCCAGGGGCCTCATGTATAAATGGTGCGTACACATGAAAATGTTGTGTACTCCCGTTTCCATGCTCAAATCGTGATGTATAAAACCTGAACTTAAAGCCACGCACATTTTCACGCTAGCTCAAACCCTGGCGTACGAAAGTTCTCCGCTTGGTTTTGCAAACTGCTGGCACCCAGCGTCAAAATTTTTGTTCCAGTATGGTTTCCCTTTCTTTTTTATTTCAACATCCCTGATGCGGCTTTATCATATACACTGAAATTAACCGTAAATTGTTTATTAGTTTAAGGCATCTGATTGTAATTAACCTGTAACAATATAATGTTCCACGGAATGGCCAAACTATTCCAAATACCATAGCTGCTTTAGCGTTGTTACTCTCACTGCACCTTCTTCTTCTTCTTTCAGCTGCTCCCGTTAGGGGTTGCCACAGCGGATCATCTTTTTCCATATTACTCTCTCTGTACCACTCGGAGTATTTATATCACTGTATCTGAGTGTGGAATCACAGCTCTACAGCAGCTGATCGGAATGAGAATTATCGGTATACAGCATCAAGCACACGCTGCCTCAGACATGCTACTTATTTGAACTGCTCTCATACGGCAAACGCTTCAGAGACTTTCCTGTACGGACCTTGCGGTTCAGAAACAGTTTCATCCCAAGAGCTACAAACACACTCAATCAGTCCATCAAGTGCTCCTTGTAGAAATGTTTGTACTTATAAGTACAAGTACCTCACTGTAAACTTCAGTCAGTCAGTCATTTTCCAACCCGCTATATCCTAACACTGGGTCTCAGGGATCTGCCAGAGCCAATCTCAGCCAACACAAGGCGCAAGGCTGGAACAAATCCCTGGACAGGGCGCCAGCCCAACTCATGGCACACACACCCAAAAACACCAAGCACACACTAGGGACAATTTAGGAATGCCAATGCACCTAACCTGCATGTCTTTGGACTGTGGGAGGAAACTGGAGCACCCAAAGGAAACTCACTCAGACACAGGGAGAACATGCACATTCCACCCGGGAAGTGAGGCAGCAGTGCTACCACTGTGCCACTGTGCTCCCCCACTGTAACCTTGCAATACAGTTATAATATTGCACAACCTGCGCCACTTTATAAAGTGCGTATTTACATATAACGACAATATCATTTTTAAGATGAAATGCAGCAAAATATGTTTATTACATTATATAGATAAAATGTTAACATCATTTAAATAATCCATATTTTTAATAATTAAACATGTGAGGACACGGTGGCGCAGCGCTAGTGACGAGCTGGCGCCTCATTCAGGGATTGTTCCTGTCTCACGCTGTGCTCTTGGTGGGGCTGGCACGACACTGGAAGGATACAGTAGATGGATAGAATAATTAAACATGTACTACGAAGATATTTCAGTGTTCCTTAAAAGTAGAATCAGTGTTGTCAGCTTACAGATGGCTTAACGTCTATTACTGAGCTGATTGTGTGGCGTTTGGGTACTTGGAGTAAGAAAAAGAAGGACAGGAATTGGGGGTTAGTATGTTTGAAAGAGACAGTACTGCTGCAATAAATTATTTCATCGAAGGTCGCGCACGGTGCAGCAAGCATCTTGCAGGGGGCAGGAACAATCCTATGGACAGGGTGCCAGTTCTTCACTATTACTACGCCACCGTGTTCCCATGTTTAATACATGCTTTAATTCCTATCATCATGAAAATGATATCATTTATACATCTCAGTATTTAAATTGTTTAGACAGCTGTAATATCACGAATGTAATGGATTCTGAGTCCTGTTGGAGAAAGAGAAAGCCAGTTTAAGAAGCACGTAGTGATTCACACACATAGAGTGCATAGAAGAACACATAAAAAACAAAGCATTTAATGTGCTACTTTAGTTGTGATGGGATTTGAAAAACTAGTAAATTAAACGATTTTACGATGAAGTTTATGATGTTCTACTTTAATGACAAAATAAACTACGTGATTAAAATGGAAAGTTCGAGATTAAAGTTGACTTTTCAAGCTTTTTTTCCACTGTGTTCCTAGTTTTTCTTTTCTCTGTACCCTAATAAGCTTTCATATGACACTCAGACAGTGGGCTATGACTCGCCTTTTCACGGCAACTTTGATATCTGACAACTTCTTTTTTATTTTGGGCACTGTGCGATTTTGTGAACTTGAGCTCACAACCCAACCCAGTCAACTTTCACGCTGACCGGGATTTATGTAGTGGAAAAATGTGGAAGTTGGCGTTCACACAGATTTATGCATCTGGATTTTTTTGTGCGTATGAACATTTCCACTTTTGTCCGTGCGGCATGTTTTAGTGTAAATTCTACGCACGGCTTTATGCAGGAGGCCCCAGCTGAGTACCTGTGTTCTTGGGGCATAATTTACTTTAAAATTATACGAATTTCTTTCATAATTTTAAGAACTTCAATCACGTCCCCTCCAAATCTCCATTTGCTTTATATCTGTGCAGTATAAATACATACCTGAGGAGTGATCCAAAAAGTTTTGATCCTAACCCTATTAAAAGAAACACTCCGTATAATGAACACTATGAACACTAATATTCTTGTTATAATACTCATGAAGCTTTTTGATGCCATTTCTTTGGGGCTTCTGAAGAGACTCTTCTTTAGCCAATTTGGTATCTTCATCATTGGCACAACATATCCGATTCAGGTAACTTCTCAGGTTAAGGAATAAGTGGTAGTCACACAAGGCCAAGTCTGGAGAATAGAGTAGTCTTTGCAACCTGTGTAGTGTAAGTGGGTGCATTTTGTGTAAAATTGACTTGCTATACGGACATTTGAGGACATGTAATCAGTATGGACTACATCCTCAACACCATAAAGATTCTGCATATGATCTTGATGGCACTAACTTGTACCCTGAACTACTTTAATGTTGGAGAACCAACATGTTGCTATAGTTTTGAATGTTGATTGGACTCTAAACCATAGTGTTGTATGCAAGTTTCATCCCCAGTTATGAAAGCCTTTTTTCTCTTACCAGTATAGAACAAAGTGTTATTGTTTACATTTACAATTACCTTTTTTCTTTTAAACAGAGCAGGGGGAAGTGTTGTGAAGCAGGATGGGAACTTTCATATTTGTTGTTTAAAACTCAAAACCTTTTTTTGCTTTGCCTGTCTGTATATCTCTACTATAATTTTCTAACATTCAAGGTTTCTGACTGAGCTGTTACATGCTGGTAATAAAAATATTTCCATTGCAATCTAGAAAAGCTAATCTTACTTTAAGAAATTAGAAAATAACATGCACGGCGTAACATCTTAAACATATGGACCGGCAAGTTACAGGATGTGTGCCAACTGAGAAAACACTCATATATTAATTTGCATTTGAGGGTAGGAAATAAATTAGGATAACAAGCTGCACAAGACAACGTCATTATCAAATATTTGTTGTCAGCTGACACTCTACAAATAAACTGGTACGCAGCTTTGAGTTACACTATATGTTATATAACATTTTAAAAATAGCTTGCAAAGCCAGAAACCACCAAAAAATCTCTTCTATTGTGACGGAAAAAGAAGAATGAAGAAGACCGATGCATATTAAGGAGTTTTGTCAGTTTTACTACTGGCAAAGAAAAAAGTAATTTTCATTAAACATTAACCATTTCTAGTAAGGCAGTGTTAGTCTAAAGAAGATTTCTGAATATCTGCTCAAATCACATGCTGAATGCTTCTAATATATTTCATACCCTTTCATACCCCATAATATTATAATTAATTCTGCAAATCTGCATGTTATTTTCACAGCATTTTAAAATATTATGATGTTTTAATATTGTTTTGATATTTTTCATTTTGTTTTGTTAATTTCATGTACTATTTTCTATAATTTTACTTTGAAAATATGAAATATGAAAATTATTTCAAAATATTTTAATTTCCTAAGTGTTATGAATGGCACCTTTTACTCATTTGTTCGTGTATCTCCTGCCCAAGATTAAATTTTCCCTGCTTTTGTGGGGTTTTCAAACACATGCAATTCAATGGTGCACCTTATTTTTCAATCAGAGGCTTCTCTAAAACGTTCTTAATTATTAATGCTGTTCCCACTGCCATTTTAGGGTAGTTGTCATTGCAGTGGTAATCTTTCCCATGATGCAACAGGTGACATCTTTCACCTGTGCATTCCTAGATTATCTGAGATTGATTTAAATAGTAATTTTGTGATTCTTACATACTGTATATATTTGTTTCATTCCTATCTATACAAACTACCTTTGTATTTTTGACTCTGATTTTGCTTTCACTATTACGAGGGACATCAGGAGTGGGGACCCGGGTGGGGCCCTCCTCACTCATGTGCTAGCCTCCGTTCGCGTCAGTCTACTTCTCGTGATGTGTTGGAGTGTATCTTGCAGAATAAAATCATAGACAAAAGTTAGAAAGAAACCGAGAAACTAAAACCAAAATTTAAACCAAACTAGTTCTCAAAATGAATACCCAAAGCCCTGTTTTCCTGAGAAGATTTTTGCACCCTTTAACATCATTAATAATTTTATTTTAGAATTCAAAATCTTAGATTGGAAATTGTGCACTGCTGTCTTTAATAACTCCCTGGCGATGCTGACAAACGAGTTAACTTCTGGGTGGCATATGGTAGTAATGGGGCAATGTTTCTAACTACAATATGGTCACCAGTCTGAAAAAAGGGCTACCCACTGTAAAGAGAATGATGTTGCAGAAATTAAATATAAAATATATAACTTTGTTCACGCCTTGATAATAAAACAAATTACAAAACAAGTCAAAAATTAATTGACTACCAGTACTTGTTGGTATGAAATTGATTCTGCCCACTTTTCTGAACCAACTCAGACCAAATTCGTGAATGGTGAACAGACTAGTAGGTTGACACTCTGTGAAAGAATACTCAAAGGGTAATTTTACTATTGGACGCTGTACCAAAAGGACAGCTTATACTTATTGACAAATGGGCATACACCTGAAAGTCTAAGGAATGAAATTATAATTTTCTGGTTTCAGGTTTCAAAATACACTGGCCTATGACCAATGTGAGAGATTAAATGAAGCAGTTACAATCGTTTTCCAATTGTACTGCATGGCATATACTCCAGGCATAACAGCAAGTGGTAATTTTTATTTTAAATTTTAAAACAATGACAATGCAATAGTCACACAAGATTTGTTTTCCAAAATTATAAAGTTACAATACTTTTGATGGGAACTGAACCCAACAAGCTCACTTAAGTTTCTGAAATTACATTTTTCGTTGTTACTGACATTTTTTTTATTTCTGGATTATTAGTGATATTCTACCGCACAGCACATTCAATTGACTCCATAACATCCTCCACAACGGCTTTATTTATATGAAAACACCCTCCATGCTAGTATTTGTGATCAGGGAAGAGAGCATGTTATCCTTCTCTCCGAAATGATAGTGCCAAGAATCAGCGACAAAAATGAATTACTGCATTTTTGACCAACTTTTGTTCTCATAAACATACGTTTGAGAGTCAGCATGTGTCCTGTACCCAGAAAGCTTGTTGCTTCCAAGTGGATGTGTATGAAATAACTTTTAAGGCTTCTGTTTCATTTTCTACAATTATAAGCTGCCGGGGAGACACATTTTTTTGGATATTTATAAATGCAGTTTTAATTGATTCTTTCAGGGCGGATGTCGACTTTTGTCAAAAGGAGGGATTGACGGTGGTAATCAACTGTAAACTGTGATCAAAACCCTCCATTATGTTTTACTTGGTCTCTCTTTGCTAGTACAGTAGAAAAGTTAGCTTCATCGGTTCGACCGAAATTCCCCATGCCCGTGTGAGTAGCGAGGAGCAAATAACAGCAAAAATGACATTGACATCTGGCAAGAGATCGAAGTGAATGCATAAAGCAAAATACTCCATGTTGTATATTATTGCTGAATTGGGCTCTGACTTGTATTCCAATTTTGATGCAAGTGATTTAAAAAGAATGTGAGGTACCAGCATCAGCTGATCATGGAGCTGAACAGGTTCATGTAGCTGACACACCTACGAGAAAGTTCATCTGGGAGGCCCCCCCCTTACAATGACAAGAGGTACAAACAAGATTGTGATGCACGCAACCTCGACTGAGGCGGCTATCCCCTCCGTATTTCTGGTGAACTGCCGGCCACAGCACACAGCAACGCACATTTTATGTTGACTTCTGTGTGAAACCATTGCTTTGTGTGATTTTTAGAAAACCGTGTTTTTCAGAAAAAAATATTCAGCCCTGAAAGAGTTACAGGATAAGTTCAGTATTTCTCAAATCAAAGTTATTTCCTCATAATAATGGTATTTATTAATTTGCTACATTAATTTTTTCTGCAAAATGAATACTATTTTTTTTAATTTAAAGAACAACTAACCTGCTGCTGTGTTTTAAAATGGAGATGAAGGGGCTGGAGTACAGCTGTGAAGCCATCATATCAAACACTTGGTACACTTTTGTGCAGAGCATTACTTCTTACAAGCCAATGAAGAATATAACTGTTGAAGAAACAGAACTGCAGAGACAAAGGCAGAGTAATATGCAGCCTGAAGCCACAGAAAATTTGTGAATTGTGGGTGAACTTGAGAAAAATTTCAAAACTTGACATATGATGGCTGTGAGCAGACAAAAGAACTGGAGACGTATCTTTACCACAGAGAAATATTACCAAGTTCTTGTGACGCAACTGATTACTGGTAGTTTAATCTTGTTTTCAAAAGTACGCTTCAGAAAATTGGAACACACATTTTGTTAAATCGAAACCTTTGCTGCTTCAATGTGGACGTATTTGGTAAGTTTTAAAGCTTTTCTTCTCATAGTTGGACCCTGCCCCCCTCACCTTCATTTTAACATTCAGTAAGAGACTGGGTATATCTTACAAGGTATAAAAATGCTTCATGTTAGAACATAATTTTATTTTGGCCATTAATTATATACCTTGACTGTGAAGAAACAACTTTGACTTTAAAAATAAAGAACCTATCCTTTAATAATCCAACTTTGGGAAAGGGGGTAGAGGGGCAATGAATGTATGCCATGAATGTGTAAAAGCAGCTCTGGTTTAAAATTACCAAACAAGTCCTTTAAGTCTGCCACGGTTTGTGTCATTACACAATGCACAATGTCACAATTCAGATTTCCCTGGTGTAAAGCCTAATGTCAGATGCAGCGAAGCCTTTAATGGGAAAATCACAAATATAAAAAAATAGAAGTCCAGAAAATTATGAAATTATTCTTTACATTGTATGCCATTACAAAAAGGTTAACATGAAAAAATATTAACTGCAGGTTATGAACACAATTCAATGCAAAATGAAAAGCGTTAGATTTAAGAAAAAAATGAGGCTACTAATTATCCTCGGGTTTCAGTTTATTAATTCCTAATATTAATGGTGCCATGCAAAATGATTGCAATGTGGTTTAGCTTTCAGCAATTATTTCATTAGATTATCAAACAAAAAAGAAATCATTGCCCCCTCTGAAATTTTCTTTCATTTCACATTTCATTTAAGCAATGAAAATCATTTTTAATCTGGATCAAACAGTGGGAGGACAAAGTTATCAATTGCTTAATTAAATTTCAAATCTTCTGGTAAATGTAATGTTTAAATTAAAATTACTTACGTCAATAATTGCATGTTGAAATTAAAAAGAGAGATGGGCAGGATTTTGAAATGCTTCAGATCCCTTGTGAAAATAAATGCGGTCAAAGCCGACTGCTTCAAACCCTCAGGCTTTGGTAGTTTAACCTGGTGAACTTTATAGATACAAAAGATGCACGCGCACAGTGGCTTCACTTTTATTGACAGCATACATGCGTAATCATGACCTGCACTGAGTATGAGAAAAGAAATGCATTATTATTACCCCAAGGACAAATACAACTACAGTGGGGGGCCAAGCCTTTAAGTACAAATTACTAAAGCCGTGGAATGATCTGCCTATTTTTTAAGGGATGTCCCTTCAGTGTCAGTGTTTAAATTCAGGATGAAAACCCAATAATATGAGACCGATTAGATGTGCCGATGAGCTGTTCATGTTGCTACTTTTTCTGTACATCATTTTGCATGAATCTTCAAGCAATCATTGTAAAAAACATTATGAACTGCTACTGACCCTCCTCTATTCCTGTTCCTCTTTTTGGTACCCTGCTGTGGCTTTTACCTTTGTCCATGGGATATGACACCAGAGATTTTGAAAGCCAAATGATCAATGCAAGGATTTATTCTTTTATATAGTCCAGCTTATACTTATATTACTGTAGAATGCCCAGGAAGGAGTCATCAGAAGTTCCACTTTGTCTGTCTTTGACACTTTTTATTATAACCAACATTGAACTAAGTGGTTAGTGTTATCAAATAATATCGTTCCCTCTCCTCCCTTGTCAATTGGCACTATTTCAGTTATAATAAACTTTATACTGCTGTTATTTTTTTTTATTAATCAAACTAGGATTACTCAGTTTTACTGCGTGTTTCATTTAATGTAAAAATACCTTATACACTGAGGGCAGTTTTTCAGCAATTTCTACCAGATGGGTTACCCCAAAATAAAGCTTTATTATTTAAAAAATAATGGTAGGACAATCAACTTTTCACTAAAACCTGACATATAACTCCTCAAATGTGATAGAATCTGTGTTTGTCAGTCAGTCAGTCATTGTCCAACCTGCTATATCCTAACACAGGGTCACAGGGGTCTGCTGAAGCCAATCCCAGCCAACACAGGGCGCAACGCAGGAACAAACCCCGGGCAGGGAGCCAACCTACCGCAGGGCACACACACCAAGCACACACTATGGACAATGGGAGGAAACCCATGCAGACACGGGGAGAACATACAAACTCCATGCAGGGAGGACCCAGGTCTCCTTACTGCTACCACTGCACCACCGTGCTGCCCGAACCTGTGTTTGTGTCAAGTTTAAACATTCCCTTACTACTAGTAAACTAGGAAAGAAACAAACACTCACGCAGTATTATTTTCAAATTTGTGTTTTCTATTACAGTATATCTCATGTACAAGTTATGGCAGGGCAGTCTTTTCATGTCTGAGGTGTTCTCAGATGTGTCAACTGTGTCTGGGTAAAGTTTCTTGTTTATAACACAAAGAACTAAATAGCTACAGCATTTGGCACCATGGGTTCCCCTCCTGCTATCTAAAACCTCTTCAAAAAGGAATCCTGGTTCAAAACAATTTTATTGCAGATAAAGCAGTGAATAATATAAAAACTCTGAACTCCATTCCCTAACACATCTTAAACCCAAGTACCTCCCTACCCCAATTACACATTTACATGAAACTATTTACATTGTTTGCTCCTGCTTCAAATTCTGTATTGTTTCATTATGCATGCCCTCAGCTGTATCTCATTATGTCCATATATAGACATCTACGTATCGTTGGAAATGTCACAGTCATCCAATGAGTATGAGACTTGTGAGTGTGTGACCTAATGAGTCAGAGCTACTGACCTGAAAATGTGAGGTGGTACTTGTCAAAGGTCACCTTGCGACTCCTCTTATTTGGAAGATATCTCATGATTGATGCCTCGTACAATTATGTGCTTGGAGTTGTTTTGATCAGGAGAATCTACTGTAACTTGTAGATATTTACTGCAGTTTTGTGAATTAATTTCTGACAGCACATGAAATATCAGAAAAGCAGTATAATGCTGTTTGTGGTTTTCAGCCTATCGCTCGCATTTGATCCATCAGTGGGAAGGTTGATTGCATTTGTTGAAACCTATTGGTCGGCACTTTTTGACTGAAGCATAACACTTGGGTATTCCTTATGCAGAATAATTACTACGATTTTTTCAAATATTTTTTTGTTGATAAGACCACACATATGATTTCATAACACATTAAAACTCAACTGTAAATACTGTAACAATTTGAATAGTAGGAGTATTTCCTGTCGCTTTCAAACAAGGTATTGTGTGTGGCATATTTCACCTGTGTGATATAGGGTAAGATTTTTAAACAATCGCTCAGGTTGGTGCTGGACCGCTCAGGGTGCAAGAGTATTTATGCCAAATTATCTGGGAATTTACCATTATAATATAGTACAGCCATAAATTTGTGCAAATGTTCTAATCCTGTACTATAGTGGACAATTGCAACAAATGTTTAATATACTACAGCTGTTAGCACCAGCATAACCAAATTTTCTGACATTTTCATTAAAAAGTCAGAAAATGTATTTTATTACCTTTGTTTAAACATATCTTTTATAATTGCAGCACAGCAGAAGGCTTGCTCAGGGTTACACAGCAAGAGAAAGACTAGGACTGAAGTGGCCCCTAATCATGCTGCTGTTTATAGGTATGTACAAGTCATTTACTTAAATAAAGAGGTGGAGACCATTTAAACTCAATTCAGAAAGTGTCCAAGACTTACACTAAATTTTGTTTCAGGTTTATAATTAGCATGCATAACAGATAAGAAAAATATCACCTGTCATGCCATCTCTTATGCAATATTGAAATTTCAGAGTGCACAGGTAATTTGTTATATTTATGGTTATACTGTAGTAATGCACACCATTTATTTGCAATAAACCCGGTCATGTTCAGGGTTGTCAGGGACTGGAATCTATCCTGGCAGTATAGGGTTCAAGGCAGGAAACATTGGAAGAAATACCCGCCAATCAAACACTGACACGTAAACCCAGACCTTGCTGTTTTATTGTGGGATTCAGAAACAAAACTGGAATGTACAGGGAAAATTCTGTGTAGACACAGGGAGTGCCAGGGTCAAAATTCATGAATAGCACTCTAAACATTTCCTCCACTGCATCAAATTGACACCCACTATAAAACGTGCCATAAAAATAAGGATTTAGATACTTCTTTTATTGTGGGAGGGTTTTGGGGTGACCCTATCCTAAAACAATAATAGTTTTATTCCCATGTCCAGATTCTTTGTTATGTAGATCCATACATATGTCCTGCATGTCTTCACTCAAACTCTTGTTCTCCTTTCCTTACACTCATCTAGCCAGGAGGGAGAAACAGGCTGCAGTCTCATTATGAATTCAAAGTGAATTTTCCCTTGGGATTAATAAAGTATCTATCTATCTATCTATCTCTACAGCCAGAACTGATTTCTGCTGTGCTTCACTGCTTCTATAAGAGGACATCTATACTCATTTATACTCCAGGTAGAAACAGAGAGAAAATACTAAATAAGAGTAAGGGGAGCAGGCAAAAAAATAAAAATAAATACATTATTTAGTCATCATAATCTTTAACATTCTTAAATATTCTTAATGTGGCAAAAAAAAAGGTAATTGGTGTGGCAAAATCATCACTACAACCTGGATATTTCAAGAGCTGTCATAAGCATTCCAGGCTGGCAAACCCAATGTGTGTGGCATTCAGTCTCTTATGGTTACAGTGCTGCGCCACTCAACTTTTGTCTTTTTGATGACTGTGTTCTTCCTGCTTCTCTCTCTCTCTCTTTCTTCACTTCATACTTTCACTTTAAACTGATTATTTTTTAAATCTTGTCAGGGCCAAGGTGAACACTCCTAGCCCCTCTGTCCAATACCATTTTTCAG
The DNA here is from genome assembly GCA_026402145.1 of Polypterus bichir lapradei. Taxonomy (NCBI): domain Eukaryota; kingdom Metazoa; phylum Chordata; class Cladistia; order Polypteriformes; family Polypteridae; genus Polypterus; species Polypterus bichir. The sequence goes on from JANRMT010062857.1 coordinate 3,079,666, forward strand.
CTCTTATCAGCGTCTGTTCACAAGATGTCCCACCCCCAAAAGTATTGAATGGTTTAAGGGCTTTGCTTTTATGCATGTGGAACGTCCAAAAAATGACCTGCTTACTATTTAAGATGCTGACTTTTTTCCTGCTTTTTTACAGTGATCAGTTTCATTTTTGCTAGTTTAGCCTTCAGTCTTCTACCTCTAATAACACTTCCTCTTTCAGTGGCTAGACACACTGTTTTACTGAGATCAAGTAAAAAAAAATAGTAAAACTCATACTTATATGCTGCACATATAGTTCAGAAAATGCTTTTAACAACACAACTTAGAATAAAATAAAGATAACTAAAACACAGTTTAACATTATTGATTACTATTACTTCTACTACATAACAATATTGATTAATATTATTTCTACCACATAATAAAAACATATTACCTAACAAGTTGAGTCAAGATGGGGAGCATGCACTGGTACAGTGCATTGCCGCACGTAGTACATGACGAAACAACTCGGGATCCCGGTTGGCAACCCCCCAGGCAGACACATGGTCCAGTCCCACCCTCCAGAAATGACCCTCTATCTGCTGCAGCCAGGTGTTACGTGGGCGACCCCTTGGCCTGGTCCAGTCACTCGGATCCCCAACAATGAGGATCTTCACCCTTAGGGAAACGCGCCACATGGCCGTAGTGCCGTAACTGATGCTCCTTCACAATGCAGGTAATGTGCCTCATTCGGGACTCCATGAGCAACTGCTCATTCGACACAAAGTCAAACCAACGGTACCCAAGGAGAGACACAGTACCAAAGGAGTCCAGTCTTCATCTCAGGTCACTGGATAATGTCCATGTCTCACAACCATACAGCAAGACAGAAAGCACCAGGACTCTAAAGACTTGGACCTTCATCCTTTTGCATAGATATCGAGAGTGCCACACACCCTTTCTAGCGACCTCATGACCCCCCATGCTCTCCCAATCCGTCTACTGACTTTATAGGAAGAGTCACCAGAGACAAGAATGTCATTGTCAAAGTAAGCAAACCTCTCAACAAGGTCGTCACTCTCTCCGCAGACAGACACACTGAGGGTGGTTGTGCCCAAGAGGTCATTAAAGGCCTGGATCTTGATTTTTATCAGGACACTCAGTTTAGAAGTACAAAGTAGAATTTAACAGTAGATGATATCACATAATATGATTTGGATTTGTTTAGAGTCCTGGAGACCTCATCCATCAAGCTGCCTCCTCCATTTGGCCATTCCACAGCTGAAATAGCACTAATCCCTTTGCACTTTGAGCTACTTTTTTGTATGAAAATGTGCTATATAAATAAATGTTGTTGTTGTTCTAATCCAATGAAAGAACCCATCTTTCCCATGATTCCTGCGATCCTCCATCAGGGATGGCTTTACCTTAGGCAGGCAAAACAACTTGGCAGGTGGGCCGTGGCACCAAGTGCCATATTTGAGTACCGAGAAGAGAAACAAAATAGGTGTGGGTTAGTATCCAATTATAACTATCACGTTACTTATGTTTTAATGCTAATGACTAACAACAGAGATGCAGTCTGTACAGTTAATCAGCAGCTCTAGTCAGGATATACTAAACTGAAGTAATGAATCTTCAGCCGGGATTTAAAAGCTGAGACCGAAGGGGCATCTCTTATAGAAGCAGGCAGATCATTCCACAGTTTAGGGACCCTGTAACTAAAAGCTCGACCTCCCACTGTTATTTTATTAATCCTTGGAATCATAAGCAGACCGGCATCTTGAGATCTTAATGTGCGCTCTGGTTTGTAAGTCATGATAAATTCAGACAAGTAAGCCGGACATTGGCCATTTAATGCTTTATATGTTAAAAGGAGGATTTTGAAATCTGTCCTAAACTTAACCGGGAGCCAGTGCAAGGGTTTGAGAAATGGAGTTATGTGTTCGTATTTTCTTGTTCTTGTAATTATTCTTGCAGCAGCATTTTGGATTAACTGAAATAATTTATTGCAGCATCGATGGTCGCACAAGGTGCAGCAAGCATCTTGCAGGAGGCAGGAACAATCCTATGGACAGGGTGCCAGTTCATCACTATCACTACGCTACCGTGTTCACATGTTTAATACATGCTTTAATTCCTATTATCATGAAAATAATATCATGTATACATCTCAGTATTTTAATTATTCTGGAGCTGTAATATCACAAATGTAATGGATTCTATGTCCTGTCAGAGGTAGAGAAAGCCCGTTTAAGAAGCAGGTAGTGATTCACACACATAGAGCACATAGAAGAACAAATACAAAACAAAGCATTTAACATGCTACTTTAGTTACGATGAGATTTGAGAAACTAGTAAATTAAGCAATTTTAAGATGAAGTTTATGATGTTCTACTTTAATGACAAAATAAACTAATGATTAAAGTGGAAATTTCGAGATTAAAGTTGACATTTTGAGCTTTTTTCCCACTGTGTCTCTATTTTATTTTTTTTTCTCTGTACCCTAATAAGCTTTCATATGACACTCAAACGGTGGGCTACAACTTGCCTTTTCACGGCAACTTTGATATCTAAAAACTTCTTTTTTACTTCGGGCACTGTCTGACTTTGTGAACTTGAGCTTTCGAGTTTCTCCGACACTCTATGTCACTCGATCAACTTCCTTCTGTTGTTTATACCACTGTTTAAACCAACAAATACTACGTTTTTCCTTGCCTCCACTTGGTATTCGCCGAAATTCTTCTATTTCCCCCATGCTTTTGCCATTGTCTTTTCACAGAATGCTGAACTTAAGGGCTATTTATATTGATTTGCATATTCAAAGAGATGTAATTCTGGGAGGAGATGGGGTGGGACAGCAGGTGCTTGCACGTGCGTTGCTTTTCACTCTGACTGGGATTTATGGAGCAAAAGAACGTGGAAGTTGGCGAACGCACAGATTTATGCATCTGGAATTTTTTGAGCGTACGCACATTTCCACTTTTGTCCTTACACCATGTTTTAGTGTGAATTCTACGCACGCCATTACACATGAGGCCCCAGGACATTAACTTTGCTGTTTTTAAGCCATTCCTGCGCAGCTTTAGTTTTACACTTTGTGTTGTTCTCTTGCTGGGAAGCAAACTTTTCCCAAGGAGTAGGTTTCTTGTAGACTGCATCGGGTTTTTCACCAGGATTTCACTGTATTTTATTGCATTCATTTTCTCTTCTACCTTCAGAAGCCTTCCTTTCCATGCCTGCTGCCAAGAAGTATCCTCATAGCATAAGGCTGCCATCTTTCTTTATGGTGGTGATGGTGTGTTTCTGTTAGTGTACAGTATTTAGGCAAACTTGGCGTTTGCCTTTGTAAACCATTTGCCATTTGTCTATCTATGAAGTGTAAAGATAGTAGCTATAAGGATGTCCAGTATGCATTAATCAAGTCCATAGAGTTGTATGTTCTGTTTAATAAAAAGCAGTTATGTGTTTCAGTACATTTCTGTTTATTTTGTTGCCAGAGTGTATCATGTTGTATGGTAATTGGATATGCCAGTAAGAATTTCACTATACCCTGTATATGCATCATGACAGTGAAATCAGTAAAAATTACAAAATAAATTAAATGAAAAAGACTATAATGCTGAGTGCCTCTGATTTTAATTTGCATTTGATGTAATTATGTTCATTAATACTGTGCTTTTCACATCACATAGAAATAGACTGAACTAATTTCACGCTTAATCCACAGGTGCGGCATGGTGCCACACAAATAACAGTCTTGCTTTTGTTTTTCTCAAATGACCTCTACATTGGAAAATCTTTGATGATGAAATGAATGCCCGTTATACCTGCCAACTGACTTTCTTTTGTGCACTTGTACCTGCCTGTCAATCTTTACCCCACAGAGCAGTGCATTAATCTCACAGCTGCATGTCATTTATTTCTGCCTTTTTCCACCATGGGTTTTTTCGGTGCCATGGAAACTCCTCAGAACAGTTTGCAGTCTAACAGTAATTTCAGATTATTTCACAGCTCTGTGTCAGGGACTGAGGGAGAGCTGTTATGATTCCTGCAAACTACTGGGAATGGCTTTCAAATGGTATTGGTTATTTTACAGCTTTGCCCATTCCATAATTTTAGTCAATAGGAATATCTACAGTTAGCTTTGAAGATGCCAAAAGCATTTCACTTCAGTAAACCTGATAAGTCTGTTTTGTTTCTAAACTTTTAATTGAATTATATATAAGAAGGCATGAGTGGTGGCAACCCAAAAATGAGAAGCACTGGTTTATTAATGTTGTAGCTGTTACCAAGCCACTATAAAACAGGGATGTAGTGGCACAAGAGTACTGAGAATGACTGGGCTCCTCAAAGGCACCACTCCAATTTTGATGGGTTTGCTGGGTAGCTCAGAAGTATTTCTGAAGGGACACCTGGGAACTGTTCCTGGCCCAGAGCATGAAGTTATTTTTAGCCAGCTACCTAAATGAGCTTACTGTAAAGTTGAAAGGTAGCTGGTGGACAAGGGCTCAAGTGGCAGGATGAAGGAAAGCCAGAGAACATTACAATGATAGAACAACTGTGACGAGATCAGGCCATTCAGCCCAACAAGCTCATTCATCCTAGTCACATATATGGTGTAAAATATTATCATATAAAGATTTTAAGGTGTCTAAAATTCCGCTCTCCACCATACTACTTGATAATTTATTTCATGTTTCTGTAGTCTTTGTGTTAAGAAAAACTTTAACACTTGTGCAAAATCTGATCTTGACAAGTTTTCAACAGTGTATCTGTGTTATTGTTGAAGATTAAAAAAAAAAAAAAAACAGATTTTATCCATTGTGTTAATTCCTTTTATAGATGTAACACTTCAGCTCCTTCAATCCTCTCTCAAGGCTCATACTTTGCAATCCTGGAATCAGCCTAGTTGTGCCTCTGTGAGCTTAATTTAGCGCTGCTATGTCTTTTTGGTAATAGGGAGACCAAAACTGTCCACAGTACTCCAGATGAGGCCTTATTATATAACTTGTTATATAACTTGTTATATAACTTAAGGATAACCTCCATTGGCTCCACACATTGTCATATAAAATCCAGCATCCTATTCCTAGCCTTCCACTTAGAGTACTGGAGTGATTTGTGGTTCAGCCACAATGTTAGCCACCGCATGGGATAGGTTGGTACCATTTAATCCTTTTGAGTATTGCATTAAATTTTCTGCCTAAATATCAACGGTTTCCACTTTCATGTTATACTTTGGTCTCCTAGGTCATTATTTGAATTCAGGGTTGTCTCTCAAAAACCTCACGAAGTCTCTAAGGATCTCATCAGTACTGGTGCATGGTGGGAAACAACTCTTCATGGAGCACAGTAAAGCCAACATAAAGCCAGTTTAAGGTCACCATTTAGACTGCCATGCATGTCATTGGTATGTGGATGGAAAATCCAAATAGACAGAGGAAAATGTGCAAATTTCAGTGTGTCAGGCGCTGAACGTAGGACTCTTCGTTTTTGATGTAGTAGTGCTAAAAACATCTCCACTCTGCTTTTAATATTAAGGTTTAATTTATGATGAGGGGGCTTATGTGTTTTGTTGCTCATCTACAACAGCTTGGCAACAGGTTCCAAAAGTTTAAGGAACTAGTGTGAATGCTATTTCAACAAGATGTGATCTATTGTCAGGCAGTCCATATGTTGGCCTCCATTAAAGTAAAGCAAGTCAGTCAGTCATTGTCCAACCTGCTATATCCTAACACAGCGTCACTGCTGCCAATCCCAGCCAACACAGGGCGCAAGGCAGGAACAAATCCCGGGCAGGGCGCCAGCCCACTGCAGTTAAAGTGTATATTGTATTTAAAACAATTAAGGGCAATGCTAAGAAATCAAAGAAATTATATAATACAACTTAAATTGTGCAACCAAGTCTAAGTGGGAGCATGATGCTATTGTGCCTTAAATTAAAAATATGACTTGTTCAGTTCTGAAATTTAAAAAAGGAGCAGAAGATGAACAAGGCCAGCCAGAGACAAAAAAAAACATTCAAAAAGAGCAAGCAGAGGTTCAGACACAAGGAGTTAAAAGCTGCTAAAACCAAAAAAGATAAAAATCACCAGTCAAATGTTCTAACCAAAATCATTGCTAGAGCGGATTTAAAAAGTCACTAATAAAAATAAACATAAAGAGAAATTTTTCAGAAAATCTAAATATCAGTGTGCCAAGTGTACCTCACCATCATGATTTATACCTGTGGCAATAATTCAGTTCAATTCAGTTTATTTTTGCATCCTATTACTCCAATGCTCCTAGTTTCTCAGGTGTCTTCTCCATGGGCAATAGAAGAGCTTGGCAGTAGAGTATTGGTATCAAATGCTCCATCAAGATACTGAGAAGACAAACAGAATAGAGGAAAGTCAGTAACTGTTCATAATGATTGTATTACTTATATGTTTATACAGATGACTAACAGACATAATGCACAATTAATCAGCAGCTCTAGTCAGGGTATGCTAGACTAAAGTAGTGAGTCTTCAGCCAAGGTTAAAAGCTGAGACTGAAGAGACGGAAGCGTTAGATCACTCTACAGGTTAAATGTCATGTAACTAACAGCTCAAACTCCTATTATTATTTTATTAATCTTTGGAATTTTAAGTGGACCTGCATCTTGTGATCTTAATGCACACTCTGGATTGTAAGTAATGATGTATTCAGATAGGTAAACAGGGCCTTGGCCATATAAGGCTTTATATGCTAAAAGGGGGATTTTGAAATCATCCCTAAGTTTTTTCAGAAGACTGTGTGAGGAATTGAGAGCTGGAGTTATGTGTTCATACACTTTGGTTCTTGTAGTGATTCTTGCAGTAGCATTTTGAATTAACTGAAAGCTGCATGAAGAACGACTTTAACATATGGTGAATAGTGCATTGTAGTTGTCAGTTGTACTACAATAAATTCATAAATTAATTTTTAGTGTCCTTCATATTTAGAAAAATCTTAATTTTCCATCATTTTTGAAATTGAAAAAATATGTTTTGGAATGTGTACTTTAAAAGACATGCTAACGTCAAAGATAACACCTAAGTTGTGTGCCGATTAGGTAAAAGTGATAGTGATTCCAACAGAGTTAAAAAGTGACAGAAAAATGACATCACTTGACTTAATGTAATGCAGGTCTCATGACAGGCTATGGCTGCAACAACAGTAAGTAATAAGGCCACACCTGTGTTCCAAAAACAACAAAATATCAACTTTCATGACAAAACAAATAATAAATACCAAGCATGAAAATAATATCAAATATATTAGTTGAGGGATCATGACAACCACTTGAGAAAACATTTATTAACATTATTGCTTATTTTTTAAATCTAAATCTATTTTTTAAGAACAGTATGCATAAGTTGTGTCATATCAGGGTGTGACCCTGCGCCATTCAATTAACATATCTATGCTGTAATTATAATATAAATTATGGCCAGCAGGGGTGGATCTTGAGCCACCCTCAAACCAAATAAGAAGGAAAAGAAGCAAAATTACAAAGAAGGGTGTATTTGCTGTAGTAATAAACATACAAGGGTACATTCAATACAAGGAGGAAATTCAACACACAATAAACAAAGGGAGCAAAAATAAACTGTAGGTCAATAGACCTTCCTACACAGGATTTGTTCTAGAAAAAGAATGCTTTGCCTAAAGCACCTACCGGCCAGTAAATACTTCTCTAAATATATTTTTACCACTTTTGGCCTCTCTTTTCTCACTGTTTGAAGTTTTGCCAATACCCATACTCCTAACTCCAAACTCAGTAAGAGTTTTTAAGTCCTATCCTGCAATGATCTTTAGGCTCTCATACTGCTCCACATCCAATGCTAGGATTGCTCTTTGAAACTCATAGGACCAGGCTGTTCTAACTCCCCCTGAGGGCTCCATGGGTCCAGGCAGTCATGAAACTCACTTAAAATTTAAAGTGCCAAGCAACCCCGCAGAAGTTTTTCTAAAATACTACACTGAGTGTCATACATAATCTGGCTGTGGGACTATTGCTCTATTAACTGATGCCCTGATTATTAACTGATTTTATCATCAGGCTCAGAAAGAACATGTAAACTTCACACAGTCCTTAACCAGTGAGGGAAATTACAATCTGCTGGAGCAAAGAGTCAGCAGCATTACTCATTGTGTCAGTTATTCAGAAAACCAAAAACAAAATATAAATAAATAAATAAATAAAAAAGGACATACATGTGTACTTTGTACATACATATTTAACACCAGAATCCCTGAAGCCTACGAAAAAACTTGTAATCCCAGGCCTCCTTAAATTCCTTTGCACCTCTCCATCAGCGTCTTTGTTTTGCAAATGTGTCAGTCAGTACAAGCAGCAAGCAGCCTGTTATCCCATCTCCCCACCGACACAGCTGAAGTCAGTCCCAAAATTCTCAAGTGTGTTTATCTTGGTGTGAGGTGCCTGGAGTTGTATAGGGTAAATAATATATTGTTATTTGGAACACATACATTTCGTGTCTGTTCCGTGTCTACAACAATCTGGGTAAATGTAGGATGACAGGAAATACCAGACAAGAAATGCTGAACACATACAATACCTAAAACAGAAACTTTTTCCATGTTATACTAATAACAACAGGAAGTATACAATATGTGAAGACTGTAGTCCAAATATCAAATAAACACATGCGGTTTTATTCAAGAGTATAATATATATATTTATTTTCATCAGACAAGAGCTTAAAGGAAGGACCTTTAAAAAGCACAATGGAAAATCAGCAGCTATGCTTTTAGGTTCTTTGTTTTTAATTAAATTGTATTACCTAAGCATTTCTTTCTAGATAGTATTTAAATGAAATTCTAATATCACAGTGTTGTAATGTGTAACACAAAAAATATAAGTTTGCTTACTCATAACTCCATAGGATAGCTAGTTCAGTTTCTGTTTCTGACAGAGTACTGATGACAAAGGCTTTAGGACAAAAACCTTCAGTTTGAAGAAGGTGGTATAAAATATTACATAACTCACTTAAATAACCACAACAACAGCAGCCATACTCTGTATTGGGTTCTATAAAGTGCAATGCCAGACATTAAATAAGCAAACTGGTAACAAACAAAGAAAAAAAGATGCACATTCATTAAAGCAGAACTTTCTAAATTTTCTTATTTTGCCAAAAAATTAAAAAGGTATAGATAGATAGATAAATAAACAGATAGATAGAAACTTTATTATTCCTGAATAAAATTGCAATGTTACCGCAGAAACAAAAAAGGCACAATTATGCATATAAAAATAAGGCAACAAAGTTCAAATATACTGTACATCGAACAATTATTATCAATAAGTAAATTAACAAAATGTACATCTTTACTAAGTGTAAAGTGGTAAGACTTGCACATACAGTCATTGGCACAGTACATTGCGCACAGCCTCACTGTCTGTATAAATTTCTGCTAGACCAGCTCGGTACTATTCAGCTCACAAGGAACAAGACGTCAGCCACGGGGCGACTCATTATAGAGCTGAGGCTAGAACTGACCTCACATAGTGCTCCATGGAGCAACACAGCGGTCTCAATCTATGAGACTAATGAATGTGCTCCACTGTTTAGCCAAAACCACATACATGGGGTGAGAGTCATAGTCCAGAATAATAAGCAGTTCCCTGAGTGACCTCTGTTCTACCACTTCCTCCATGAAACCCAGCCTCACTCCCAAACTTGAACCAATCTTTTCACTTTTTTTAGTCTGTTTAGCCATTTCCTTAGCACACTACAGCATAGAAAATACACTGGACACTAAAAGCTGGTAGAAAAAATGTAAGAGCGGTCTGCACACACCAAACAAACTCAACCTTCTCAGGAAATCAAGGCGATTCTATGTCTTCTTGTACGTATTCTCTGTGTTGAAACTCCTTAAGTGTGTTTTTCAGATGCACCCCAAGGTGCATATATGCCCTCATCTGCTCTACATTTTCACTATCAATGACAACCGTGGGCAGAGTAGGCTTGACCATCCTGAATTCTATTTCATTCAGTTTATTCTATTCAGTTTTCAGGTGGTTTCAGTTTTAGTGAAGCTTCATAAAGTCCTTGACTAGTGCCGCGTATTCATTGTCCTGGTCACCGCTAATATGACCAAAATTGGTCACGTCATAGGAATATATCTGCAGATGGCATAATCCAGTATTGTATGTGACGTCTGAGGTGTACGGGGTAAGCAGGAAGGCAGCCAGTATGGTTTCCTCATGACCATTTCTTATACACAGTTCTTAAGTCCCAAAAAATATAGTCTAACATTTAGGAAGTCCATTATGCAGGTTGCATGAACCCACACTGACCAGAGCTTCTACCCCTGACAGAATGGTCATCTGAGATGTTACCTTTAAAACTATCAAGGACAGTATAGTAATTTTAGAGCGGAATTATGAAAATAAGTGTATGGGAAGAAAGGATACAATACTGTTAGGACAGCCCATGCCTTTTAGACTGATGATCTGACTGAAATTTAAAGGGATGTTAAACAGGTTTGACTCTAAGGCTGGAGTTGACTGAGCTCAGCAGACACTGTATTTGCTATTTGTAAATGGTGTCATATCCAAAGTTGATTTCTAACTTGCACCTTGTGCTACCATGAGAGGCTTTGGCCTACTATGACCTATGGAATTAGATTTGAAAATGAACAGATAGATATTTTTTGTACTTCCCAAATGAGGAGTCCAAGACACTTAACCAGGCAGTTAATACTTTAACACACTGTCTTTTACATTGTATATTTACTGTACCCTGGCTTTAAAATGGCTAAGTAAGAAGAAAAACACCAGTGCGGCAATTACTCAGTAATACCCATTTATTACAGCCAGGTTCATCTTAGGTTCAGTGATCCGCTACCATTCTCTGTGGGATTATAAGACTGCACTATCTCCTCTGAGACAAGCATTAGTAACCACTCAGGCAAAGTGAATGGTCTTTTAGCTCAATTGGTAAGTCAGCAGATACACAACAATGCTTCAGCTCACATCCTACAAACAGACTGACTGCAAGACCAAGAGGTATTTTAAAGTGGAAGCCAATCCGTGTAGATGATTCATGGATTCATTTTTATTGTTAAATGATTAAACAATATGTATATTTGATTATATTCTATGTATACAGACAAGATTCCCTGCTATTAAAAGCTAGCTAAAGTACATTTGAAAGATTTGCATATCTAAAAAAAAATAAGTACCATGTACGGAAGAAGGTGAGTTGGCTATGATTTTGGTAAGGGTATTTGCCAATTTTTCTGTGTACGGTGTACAAGAGAAGGTAACATTAATTAAATATGTATTTTATGATGATTTTTAAAATATTAAGTTCAGTTATTTACATCCTTTTAATGTTAATTTATTATTCATCCATCCACCAATTTTTAAACCTGCTTCAAGTAGTTGAATGCTGCAGGTGTTGAAGGCTATCCCAAAAACTTCATTTATGAGGCAGGAATAAGTGGTAAATAAGGGGTTAGTCCATCAAGGGGCACATTCGTGCACACTCACATCCATGCAGGCCAACATAGAGTCACAATCTGCAAGTCTTTAAAAGAAAAACTGGAATATCTGTTGACAAATGCAGGTAGACACTCATTTATATCTTATTTTCTTACAAGCACTTCATAACTTCATAAGATTAAGACATTTAGTGAAAAGATCCTAATGGTTGTAATATAAGTTATGTCTTATTTTAATGCTACCAAAGGAAATATCCTAAGAGTATGAAATAACTGGTGTTACTCAGTGAAGCTCATTTACAGACAGAGCAATGCACCCCATTGCTGCCTTTGACAGTTCCCCCTGCTGCTCTGAAGAGGACATAACATGAAGATTCCACTAAGATGTGACAAGGTATTGTGCCATTCTATGGTCTTGCTTAGTTTTATCACGACTGAAAACAACTCTCACAGAATTGTGCAAATTGGTGGTTTATAGTTTTTGAAGTTTATTTTTCCAAGTGGCGAAATATGCTGATCAGAAACTGACACTACAAGTCTAGCAACAATCAATCGATCTGGCTGACTTTTGTCATGGGGACAAGCAACATTTCATAGTTGAGAAAGCTTTAACTGGGAACTTAAAGTTCTTAACTAGTCTTTTACTCATTTCTTAAAGATGAGTGCGTCTCCTTTATGTTAATGTAACAAGGTTTCTCTTCTAAGATGGATGGAATCCTTTTTGGGAACAAAAAGAACTGGATGGAAGCAGATTTCTGTTACAAATACAAGCTGTATTCTCTGCAGCTGCTAGCACATGGTCAGGCCAAAACAAAAAAATAACAATCTTACTTCCTCTCACATATCCTTCCAGATTTTGACTGCTTAACTTTATAAACACTACTTTCTAACACATTACAACTTAACAGAGAAATTAACATTGCAGATCTAAATGTAGGTATATTCCTATTCTCATTCTAATATAATGAACATTTACTTCTCTTCTCTTAATGCTTAAGTGACAACATAACTTTACATTAAGATAAACTTAGAGTTAGATTTATTTAGCTGTCCTTGAAACTCAGTTTGTGGATAAAGTTAGGGTTTGGGTTAAAGTTAAGGTTAGGGTTTACTAAAAATAATACTACAAAATAAATCAAAACAGCTGGAGGTCATGACTATTTGTTTGTGCAATACAGCTTGATCTTCTTTAAAACCAAACTAAAGTAAAATTCTTTTATTGAAATATTTTCCTGTCTTAATTTCTTTGCTGTGGGCAGTGGAAAGACATCTAATCAGAATAAATATTGGTGGAAATATTAAAGAAGACATTCCCAAAGAGTAAATGACTAGAGGGTTCTCTTTAATCGTCCTACCGTATGCAACATAAACCTCTAATTAACCACCTTCTTACTCATTGCACAGTATTAATGTTGAAATGGGTCCAGTCTAAAATATACACCACAACAAATGCTACCGCACTTCATGTTGCTGAAGTGTTCTCTTATACAAGGAACTGCATGCAATCTTTAAAGCCTTTACCAAGGTTTCTAAAAATATGAGATAATACAACATCTGCTTAATAGCATAAATACCAAATTCCTCCTTCTGCAGATTTTCAATTTGTAGACCACAAGCCTTTAAATTCTGATTTCTGATAAGACCCTGTGAACAGTGGAGCATTTTGCCTGGTTAGAAATGATCTGTTCCAAGAGGTCAACAAGGATGAAGAAATCTGCAGTTGGCTGTTAGGAAGTGCACAAACGGCGATTCATCAGAAGCAATTAAATCAGATTAACAGCTACGTTAGCACTAATATCCTGGTGGAAGCAGGCCGACACACTCTCCTTTACCCATTGAAAAGCTGCCTTTCTTAAGATAACTTATCTGGAACATTCAGCTGCAAGGATTAACCAATCATCACAAGCTAACATTAAACTTTGCAAGAATTAACAGAACTATTACACACACAGATAGGTGGAAATCTTTCCACCCCTTCATACAAATTCACAAAACTTAAAGACAGGGGTGGCGGGGTCATTCTTACTTTCTCACAATTGGACTCCAGCACACAATCTTTCCATTTTTTTCGCTCCAGGGCAGGACATTTTGGATTAAAATATTGTTGAATCATGTCATATATAACTTTATTGTTCCTGTTTTGCTTGGTAACAGAGCTATTTATCTTAAATAATAAAAACTTGATCACACAAAAAGAAATAAATAAATGGACAGGTGATGAATTCATAACTAATGGAAAAGGAAGAATTGTGATCAAAGGAAAGGCAGGAATCAGAAAAACAGGGAAGCAACCAAACCTGATTGTTAAGGCCAGAATATAAAACTAGAAACAAGGTTAGAAAAAAATCCTAACATTAATATTATGAGATTCTCTTTTTAAAAATTTGTTTCTCTTAGAATATATTTTTTCAAGCAAAGGTATATGTGGCAATATGTTTTTTTTTATTTCTGGAATATTTCTATACAGTTGGAGTTTGCACAACAGTTTGCAACACTCAGCCGATATAAATCCTTCACCTCACCTGTGTCGCGTGGTGCCCCTCAGGGTTCAGTCCTTAGTCCATTACTTTTTCTACTTTATATTGTTCCTTTGGGTCAGATTTTTCGCAGACATGGCCTTAACTTCCACTATTTTGCAGACAATATAAAGTTATATCTTAGTATAGACTCCCCTACAGATTCACCTCCCAGCACTCTCACTGACTGCATCACTGATCCTAAGCTATGGATGGAAAATAACTTTCTCAAACATAATGCCAATAAATTTGAAGAGTTACTGGTAGGTCCAAAATCCCAACTTTCTAAGGCACCCAACTTCTCTGTTTCTGTTGAAGGTACACTTGTCAAACCTGTTCCTGTTGTCAGAAATCTTGGTGTTTTGTTTGATTCATCACTTAACTTTGAGCTACACATTAGGTCTCTTTCCAAAATTTCATTCTATCATCTCCATAACATTACCCTCCTCTGTCCATTTTTGTCCTTTAATGATACTCAAACTCTGGTCCATTGTTTCATAATGTCTCATATTGATTAGTGTAATTACCACTTCATTGGCCTCTCTGCAAAGTCTATAGAGAAGCTACAGTACATTCAGAATTCCGCAGCCAGAGTCCTCACCCACAAAAAGCGTTTTGTTCACATCTCCCCTGTTCTCTCCCAGATTCACTGGTTACTGGTTCCATGAAGGATTAAATTCAAGATTGTGCTTCTCACCTTCAAAGTCCTACATAACCTTGCCCCCCTCTGCCTTACTCAGCTACTAGCTCCTTACACTCCTTGTCGCTCTCTCGGGTCCTTGAGCAGTAATCTACTTACTGTTCCACGCACCAGACTCTCGACCCAGGGAGCCAGGTCCTTCAGTGCTATGGCCCCTCAACTCTGGAACTCTCTTCCTCAGGTTCTCAGAGATTGCTTTCTGCACTTTTAAATCTCAACTGGAAACTTTTCTCTTCTATGAACTTACTATTCTTCTACTGACTTTGATTACTGATTAGCAGTTAGGCTTTGGGGCAAAACATTTTGTCTTCTCTCTTTCAACTTGTTTCTGGTTATGACTGTTTCATCTCCCAATTCTCTTCCAGGCTTTTGGCAGAATAGTTAAGTCTTCTTGGTAGCACCTTTTAGCTTCTGCCTGTCATGACTTGTTTATTTTTTTGAATCTACAGAATTCTGTTTTCATATTGTACATCATTTTGCGAATGTAAATATTTTTTATTATCATTTTCAAAATATTATTGTATCAATGTCTTGTTTTTTTAACCTTGATTATAGGTGCCACCATTTCATGAGTTTGTTGATGGTCATGGCCATACTGTTGTTAGCGAAGCCACCCTCATTTCTACTATGTGGGTTTGGAAGTTCAGTGTGTAACATCATTACATCAGCACTATATAAGATGGTGCATTTAGGATTGGAATCTGAATTTTTAGATATAGTTAATAAATTTGTCAGCCCTCTTTAGATCTGCACATTACTCCAAAGAATACAATAATCCTTTCATGCCATGAATACCTCTTTAGAAATTTTTAAAAAGTACTGTTTTCAATAATATTAACAACAAATTTCCAAAATCCAGGCCATTTGGGTCATATTTGAGATGTTTATTCTAAATAAATAGAGAAAAACAGAAAAGTGTTGGGGTTCTAGAAGTGACCCTTTATATTAATCAGAATGAAAAAGGTCCAGAATTAGACAGATTATCAGCTCACTCTGTTGATGAAAAAGCTCCAGACTCCCTGCCCTCTCCTGAAGATGGTGCATCAATGAATGCTGACTTCCAGTGTGGTTGCTGTTTAAATCGGAGGATGAGGTGAAAGAGGTGGGGTTTACAGGAGCAGAAGCAGATACTAGATATAGCGTACTCCTCCACTCCAAGGAAAATGGAAATTGGATTATTTATGTCACAGAAAAAAATCTTCCCTCTATTTTTTCCTTGTTCCATCACCCATGAAACAGTCCCAAAGTTTGCATGGGTGACACTAGTAACAAAATCCTTGCCATATTCAGCTAGGAGATGCCACGAAAGTTCTCACTATGTGCTGTATCTGCAAACGATGATCTTGATACTGATTTTTTATCGGCTTTTCCAGTAGTCCCACCCCTTCAGATAGTTGAGCATGTGTATGAGATATAATGAGTTTGCAGTTAGTAAAATAATGATGTGCCTTGGGATGTTTTTGGTTACTGAACATGTGCCACTACAGAAAAAAGGTTGGGAAACACTGCTGTAGAGGGGTTAATTATATAAACAAAAAAACAAAAATACAAAGCGTTCCATTTCTACTTCAGTGTAAATAAGTGTAAATTATAGCGTAATAAAGGCTAATTTGTGCCATGTTAAATATTGTAATTAAATAGTACATTAATTATTTCAGAACTATAATTATGCAAGGTTTTTGGATTTTGTGAGACGGTTTCATTGTGAAGCTCGCAGTATGGAGGTAAAAAGATCAAAATTACATGAACTAAACACAAAGTGAGAAGTATTCTGTCAATCAAAGTGTCTGAAGCTAAAAAGGACAAAGAATTGTGGGAAATCGAAGTGCAGAGCCCCGCCCATTGACCTATGCTGTTTGCATGTTGAGAACTTGAAAATGAAAATGTATAGTGGAAAATGAAAATTTAATGAGCATTAGGTCGTGCCAGTGCTTATTGGTGTTTTACTTTTCATTTTTGCTGCTTCATTGCTGTTCAGGTTGAAAATGGTGTTATTTCATTTTATTTTTAGTTTTTGCAGCATTCTTGCGTGTAGGCTTTGAATATAAAATTTCACAAGAGAGATTGTATTTTTATTTTATAATTTTAATTTTCATTTACTTTTTTGCAATAAATACCTCCCATACAAAACAATCCAAAGTCAAAAAACAGAATAAAGGAACTGAAAAAGGCAAAAATCAAAAAGGAGTAAACAGGTTGAATAAGAAGCTGTGGCAGGAGCTAAGATAGAGGTAAATACATTTTCAAATACTTTATTTAGTTACACCAGCGTTTCTCAACCTTTAAATATTTGCGACCCGAGTTTTCATAACAGTTTTAATCGTGCCCCCCCTAACATTTTTTTGAAATGTAGATGCATATTTTATTATACCTACTTAACTTTTATCGACATTTATCTAACTCTATATTTATTGTTCTAGTATCAGAATGTAGTTTAAGTTAATTTGTTTTGGTTTCAACAAATGTTTTTTTCATATTTTTGATTCTTGTTTTCTTTTTTTCACATCTTTGCGCCCCCCTTTTTGTTACTTCGCGCCCCCCTAGGGGGGCCCACCCCACAGGTTGAGAACCACTGAGTTACACCATATAAATATATTAGTGCTGGGCAGTGATTAAAATTTTTAATCGTGATTAATCTCATGATTGTCTGTGATAAATCATGATTAATAGCTAACAATCACAATCACAATGTTATGTGCAAAATTCAATAATGAACTCAAAAATAGTGTATTGCGTGTATTTGGTTTGCAAACACTTTAATCAAATAAGGTGCTTTTTAACAGCAGTATTCCCTTTACATAGTAGCAGTTAAAATATTTCTTGTAAATCTCAACTTACACATTAATATAATCAAATCAAATATAAAACCAATGCTATTTGCCACTGCCAGGGCATTAACATTTTATCTAGTTTGTTATAGAAAAACAAGTTCCCCTCAGAGTCCAGAGCTATGATCACAACACTATAACGGGCACCTTCCGAGCAACAGCAAGTTAACATTTCTAAATCTGTTTTCTTTTTTATCTGAACAGATACCAACAGAAACATTTTCTTTTATCAGGGAGCAGCATAAACAGTCTATGATCAGTAGCAACTCTTTTAGGGTTAATATTTTTTCCAAAAAACGTAGTTTTCGGAAAAGCGTACAAAGCAATGATTTTACACATAAATCAACATAAAAAGTCTGTTGCTGCCTGTTGTGCCTGCTGCGGCTTTGTGGGGGGGCGGCTCAATGGCCAGCAAGAATACACAGTGGGATGGCTGCCTGGCTGTCTTTGTGAGATGCAATATGGTTTGTACCTCCTGTTATCATAAGTGTCTGTCCTCCCAAACGAACGTTAGGTGCATCAGCTACACGAACGTGTTCAGCACCATGATTAGATGGGAACCGATCAGCTGATGCCGGTACCTCACTTTCGTTTTTGATCTACATCTCCAGATCACTTGCATCAAAATCGGAGTCCGACAAATCAGAGTCCGATTCAGCGATAATACAAAAAAAGTCAACCACGGATTATTTTGTTTTGAGCATTCACTTTCATATCTCTCCAAATGCCATTTTAGAAGCTCTTTGCTACTCATGAACGCGCAGAGAATCAAGGTCAAATTAACAAAGTTAAATTTCCCTTAGCAAAAGCATATCGAAAAGTGCTGAGACAAGAAGACTGATCTCTATCAATTGCTAGACTGAAGCTTTCAAAATAATAATAATAATAATAACAAAAACTGTGTTAATGCGTGATAAAATAATTGTTGAAGTTAATTAATGCGTTAATGTGACAATAATGTGTTAACTTGCCCAGCCCTAATATATATACAATATATATATATATTGTATATTGTATACCTGTATATATATATATATACTGTACAATGGGATGCAAAAGTTTGGGCAACCTTGTTAATAGTCATTATTTTCCTGTATAAAT